>PNEQ01101084.1:0-12178 GCA_003012365.1 Medauroidea extradentata | reverse complement strand
GGAATTGTACGAACGTTCATACGATTTTCGTCCGATATGTGGGAGTCGTCGAGGGTATGTCGCTCGAATATTGCTCGCACTTTCGCGTCGATGCGTTAACAGCGAATGCGGGAAAGTTTGAAATCGTTAATGTTAACACTACCAATATTCGAAGGAAAAAAAAGCACGCTCCACCCTAGTCGTGGAGTAAAGTTTTCCTAAAAATGTATTAAATCTATTTCTTCAAGCTCTTTTGCAATGTGAGAAATAATATAAATTGAAATATAGAATTTGCATGAGCTCTTCCCTGAAGAATATTTTTCAGGTCACCATAAAATTATTCTTTGGTGACTACAAATGTTTGCTGGTCTCAACAAAATATTTTTGTGGTGAAAATAAAAATAGGTTTTTGGAAAGTACTAAATAGGTAGGGTAAATGCCTTCAAAATTTTGTGTCTGCAACAAAACCATCTCTCCTTGTATACAAACAAAAATTATGGCCAATACCAAATGTTGTAAAAAAAAAAGTGCATACAAATTGGCGACGTTTAATACACTGCTGCGAGGTGTGGACGTCATGAAGACGTCATAAGGCAAATTACAACAAAAAAAAAAAAAAGATTGACGGAAATATTAATTACTATTCAGATGCTTGAACCAAATTCAGTGGTATATCGTGTTATGTTTTGTTTGACATGTTTTCAACGGTGCAAGGAGATTTAACAATGTAGATGAATATTATTTACATACCAATTGCAGTACTAAGAGTTACCAGAAAACTAAGCGAGAGCATATCTGTGTTTCCGTCATTGTGCCATTCAATATTGTGTTTATTGTGCCTTAGTAATTGTCTGTGCTGTCTTGAGTTATACTCAGTCGTTTTGTTCTTTAGTTTCTTAGTTTATTTTGTTTTCTTGTTGAGACATTTTTACATGTGTTTGTTTGCTGCATGTGTATATGGGATATCAGATGATTCGCATATGTGGTTAAGTGACTGTAACTAAGCTGATAATACTCTATGGTAAAAAGTCATCAGGTTCTTTGTTTACGAGGTAGGTACAAAATACCGGTGAAGGTTATATAATGTAGGTTGTTCTCATTAACATGACATTTTTCTCGTAAACAAAGAGCCTGAAAGACTTTTCAGCAACAAGTAATTATCTCCTAGTTTTGGTAAAAAATCATGTGCAATACGTATCCATAAAGTATCCTGTCCTTTACTTACAGTTCGCTGTTTTTCTTTGGACTTTAAATGACACTTCTAACAATTTTTTCCAAAGAGTATTTCCTACATAGTTTATATGTCAGAGTTACTTTGCACACTTTGTAACCGCTTATTATTTGACCATTTGTATAGCATATTTTCTTATGGGATTTAGTTCATCTCCATAATCTGCATTACAGTTTACTCGATCGATTGCATCGCCCTGTTTTCTGCGACGGTATAGTGATTGAAGTTGTGTATTCCTACTGTTCCGATCACCAAGAGCCTCGCCTGGAGGACGGGCTAGCGACAACGGCAGTGCAATCAGGTCAGGGGTTGCACAAGACAAGGACCTCAGCGATTCTCCCCACCTGCACTGAAGTGTGGCAATATAATGCAATGTATCGGGGGAATCGTGGCCTGTCTCCTTCTAGCCTTCCAGCTGTCACCACCTCGCCAGGATGGTCCTGGGTCCAGACCCACGACGTGCCGCCGTCCGTCCGTAACCGACATCATTATCAGCCTCCGACATCATGCTAACTGTGAGGTCTAAGGTGTCCAAAGGGTAGCCCATCGTAGAGTAGAAGAACGCAAATATTTAAACAGCCGCTCCCCTCCTGTCTAAGTTATGTAGTACAACCGTGTAGTATTTTGTAACTAAGTTATGTAGAGTAAAACCAGAGTAATTATATTAACATATTTCATTTAACAGTAACCCTTCCACTTGACTTAACCACTTAACTAGTTTCAGTATAAAATGCCTTCCTCTGACTACAGCCACTCAAGCACTATAAATCATATGTAAAACATTTTAGTACAATAACAGTTTTACAACACAAAGATATTCCTCTAAATGATTCTCCACTGAATCATCAACTTTGTTTAGACTGAGTATATATTTCTTCCATCGTAAACATCAACATTTCTTTCTACTGACTACGTTGTAATGTGGCAACGAAGTTGCAAAGTAGCACGTCTGTATATTGTAAGAATTGTTCAAATATTTCGCTGAGTATCAGAGAAAGCAATGACCTGGAGAAAGAAAAGACATAATATATGTAACATTTAATTTATACATATTTGCAGTGAAGTTGAAAGATAAACGTCTGCTGAGAGATGGTCAACCTGCATTCTCAGCTGGTTAATTAGATGACCAGGCGCCCTAGAACTGCTCTCCAGTTGGGTGGATGGTGATCTCGTGAATCTGCGAACACACATAAACAATACACGTGATGAGGATACATGCCTGCAAGCAAAGTGTATAGGGAGAGTTCTTTGTCGAGGACACTGACATGAAAACTGTATTAACTCTATAGACTGCCCGTAATTTACTAAGGGACGTATCTATAAACGGCTATCGGTTGTTATCCAATCACCGAGAGTCTGTTCCGGCCGAAACACTACACTATAAACTTCTTTCGTTGGTTGGCTGACTGCCTGGAAGTGAAGAGCCACCCACTTTCAGGTGAATGTGGTCAGATGGTGATTCGAAAGCCTGTTTAGCTGTTTTCATTGTGTTTTTATAACCATGGCGACGGCATTTTCTGGAATAACCTGTCAAACGATACTTGTCACATAAGTAAATACAATATTATTAAAAAATAATGTTGATTGGAACTGGTTAATGAATTACGTAGGCCTGTATGAAAATTTTCGATAAACAGAAGCTACTGATACCATATCCGTTTCAAGTGTATGCAATATGCTACGGAGGGTTTGCTACATGGTGGGACTTTTCACTAACCAAACTTGCTACTGCACGTGTGTATGTTTGGAATTATTGTACCCCTTGTTTTGAAAAGAAGAGACAATTTTGCGTAGAAGCAATAACAGAATTGTGAGAAAACGACGGCAAACACGTGATAACGAACACGTTTTCTGTATGTACACATTTTATCTGATATTTTTATGTCTTAATGTATTCTTTAATTTCTTATGATAATTATGTCAGCTGTAAAAATAAACAATTATATTTAAAATGTTCTCGTACTTTTGTCAAGTGGCTCGTGTGACAGGTTATTCCAAAGTGGTTTTTTTTTTATTTTCCGTTTTATGTATTTCTTTAATGAATAATAAAAACATTATTATTAAGCCTTAGTAAAACCTGTACAGTTCTCCATGCAAACATATTATTATGCTCACTGGAAAAATCAGTCACTAATACTATTTTAACCGTATGTAACCTTCACAGAAAACATTGCTTACATACCTAACTTAAATCCACAGATAATAACATCATGCCATATATGAACAACAAACGTGAAATGTCTGCAAAGGCGATCGAAAATTGTAGGGTGCGTTCCTATACTCATTCTTCGTACTATCCAAATGAAGGAACATGACGCTATGTTGCCATATTTACAATAAAAGTGGATGTGGAAGCACTTTTAGCTGGCAAGCTACCGAAAGTCGTTTATAGGTTGCGAGTAGTTGTCAAGCTGCCAGATGAATGTCTGCTAACAGCGCTTTCGAAAGCCGTTTACAGATACGGCCCTAAGAGATTTTAGTAATCCTCTTTTTATTTTACTGTCAGATTCTTACACATATTTCTCAAAAATGTTCTAATGATAAACAAGTTGTTGCAAAATTGCACGTTAATATGACATACAGTGCATAGCGCATTGGTTGGATTAAATTACTGCGAAATGTCATTGCAGTAGTTCTTAGTATCATTACTTGAGGAGTTTCCTTAGCCTATGTTGTTTTGACTTCATTACATAATTTTCAGGTCCTGTCGTTCTATCCGTAAACAACGTTGTTTTACAGAAGGCAGTGTTACCACATTGTTCGCCAAACAAATGGCAAATCCTACGACGAGTAGGAAAATCCACACGTGTTATGGCCTATAAACGTCCATGATACGGGTTAAGTGGGTGATATAGGGATTCATTTCGACATGTTTTAGAGTTACATGTTGAAGTGAAAATTGGTCAAAAGAGTTTCTGCAGAATAATGAGATTTTGGCACGTCATTAAGAAAAGATACATTTAGAAATGCCACTTTTCAAAATTGCGTTAACACAAAATTTAATTAATATAATAATAAAAATGAACTATATTTTGTGCATGATTGACAACTCGCAGGAAATAAAGAAATCAATGTATCGAAACATTTAAACAAGCAAAGTTACCTATCACCATAGATCATAGCTGATAGTTTATAGAAATAATGTCTTTCCCAATCTATGGTTTATATTCATTCGCTTGACGCATTATAACAATATATTTGAGCGGACAAAATTCCTTCTCCCCTTCTCGAACCCATACAACCCCTGCATTAACTACAGATCATTCAAACAACAACAAATGGTTCCATATTTCAGTTGGCTCCTCGCAATAACGGTCTGAAGTACAATGAATGCTAGGTACCCAAGCGAGACAACAAGCACTAGGGAATGACTGCAGCTGTGTAACAACCTCTTAAGTATGTTCTCATGCAGCACATTCACAATTACAGTACTGACTATATTACACATTATACCTACACTCTGAATGCAAATTTTTGTGTTCTTGTCCACTTAATGCATAAACCCTGGCGTTCTCTTTCATCTCTGTCGTGAGCTGTCACCGTTTCACTCTAAAATGATAACTTTGAATATTCCCAGTTTTCCAGTGACTATTTACAGATTACAATGGTTGAAACTTCTCCTTCGGGAATAAGCGGAAAACTTTAGATTGTGTCAGTGAAATAAACTCAAAGGTTGAATCAGAAATTTCTACTGATTGGAAAAGTAAGAAAAATTATTATGTAAGAAAATGTGTATTTTTAATTTAAATTTAACTCTCTTTTTCAAATACATTTACCACGTCGGGCTAACATTCTAACCATTCACTTAAATTGAACACTTTAATTATAAAGCTTTCGTAAGATAAACATTTAGTTTTCGTATATCAGTGATATGTGTTAATTTTGTAGAGTGCTTTCTGAGTGATAAACTTACTGTTCGTAGTAGAGTATTAGATCTTAAATGCAGCGTAACTTCACAGAGAGCAACAAAGCGAAAATGAACATTGGAAAACTCATCAACCCACAACACTCGAACAACACTACTAATTTCTGTGTAGGACTACTGTAAATATTACTGTTCTGTGTATCTTATTAAAACACATAGCCTAATTTACTTAAAATAAAAGGAAAATATCAAGCTTCCTTTCGGAACGGTGGTCGTGTTACATTCTTATTACACGTAGACTAAAATAATGTAAAATTTGTTGAAGTGAAGTATAAGTTGCTGATTTAAACTGTAGTTTGAAAATTACAGATTGAATAGTAGAATTAGTACAGATTGAATAGTGAACTATACTTTATTTAATATGTTATCAAATTTGTTACTTTTAATTTTTTTATCAGTCCACACTGACAAAACAATAAATCTGTTAGTGAGAAACCTTGCAACTAATTGAAACTGAGAAAATTCTACTGATGCGGATTTAGGGTGTGGAGAGTTTGAATATTCCGTGATCTCTTAGGACGGCAAAGTATTATATGAAATGTTATAGGTACTGGCTCTGTGGGGCTCTTATACAGGACGCGAATATTGTGCGCTGTTTCTTTATATGATTGTGAGGATGGTTCCCCCAGAATATTGACCCGAAACTTCGCTTTATTGTATTTAGTATTCATACAGAATGTTTGGCAATTAGTGACAGTAAATTGAATGGGTAGTACAATACACATAGAAAAAAAATTTTCAGTGACAACTCGCACATTTTCTGTGGCAAACGTTATTTTAAAAGGAAACTGTACGTTGTAGTATAAAAAGAGGGCCAGTTTAGTTTTGCAGATCATACTGCTCAATAAAGCACCATCAAATATCGGAAAATCCGGATGCCATACAAGTTGCATGCAGATAGAGGGTAATCACCCCTACCGTTTGCTTTATAGTGCATCTTATTATAATGAACTTTACTTATGGCATTGTAGATCTCAATGCCATTCATCAATGCCCGAGTTCTTGCCTTTTGTGTAAATTCATATGCGATATACAGCGAGAAAATGTTATTATAATTTCGCTTTCACACGCTTATGCCACTCTTAATATTCTCTTCGGCTACTAAGTGTTATGCACATATTACTATTCATTCAGGAAACACCTATCGCTTTTTGCCAGTCGAATCCATCCTCCTGCATACATGAAAATGATTGAATGACTTATAAATGGCCGGGGTCAATTCATTTCTACTCTCCCCCGTGTGTTAAAGGGCCGTAAATCCTCTTACCTAACATTAAATCTCGCTAACGTAGTTGTTAAAACTGTCTGAGAGCTTGTTAAAATGTCTACATATATATGTATATACTACTAGCAGAGCGCCCGCGGCTTTGCTCGCGAGTCGCGTGTGTTACTAATGGCGGATAATATTTGCTTGAATAAAAATAAAACCTCTTTGTACACCAGGTAGGTAGTTCAGTCATCAAGGAATGATAAATCTGCTAGTTGAACTAATTCTGCAGCAGGATAAGTAGCTATAGTTGTCCACACAAAAAGCAGTCTTAAGTTTGTCCCTGCCACTAACAACGACTTCGTCTGGGCCTAATTTATAGCACTGCAAAGTTGACGTTGCGGGGTGATTACAGACACCTAAATGTAAGAGCTTAGTCGAATGAAAAACGCCTGATTTATCCTGTGTATAACCATTGGGGATGGTGCCCTCAGTTACATATTTTCAAAATATTCCTTGAAGTTTATTATAATTAGAATTTTTTTGTGTGAAAAGATTTTGCGGAACCGTATTTGAAGCTCTAACCTTGAGATTAGTGAGATGATCTATGTGAGCATATGTTGTCGAGGAACCAAAGCGGAAAGTGAACTGCATAATCCATTTTACCCCTTTTAAACGACTATAAGTAAATTGCACTAATTCCACCTGCCTTGCAGTTCTTGTGTGTCAGAATTAAACGTTCGCGCACAGCTTTTAACGGAATTCGAGCCCAGAACTACAAACAACTGCGTCACGTAAAGTCGAAATAATTCGTGAAAACAAACTGAAATAAAAAACGATAATATTCGTGTCCTGGGCTCTAGGTTGTACAACACCAAGTCTCGATAGATTACTGTACAGTGAAAATTCTGTATAGGTTATTTCTCGCTACTCATACTAGTTAGGTAGATAACATGGGTTGATGGAAACCACATTTTTTGCTTTTTCACCCATTTGGCGGTCGAATTTCGAATTATTTTAATTTTACATCTTAGACTTTTCTATAAGTATCCAATTGAAGTGCAAATCGCAACAATGGCCCAGTCATTCAAATTAAAATCGAACATTCGTTAAAAAAACACATATCACCCCTGTATAATAGTGAGAGTTCTAATTTCGAATAATCTTAAAACCTTTTGAGATTATTTCTGTAATAATCCTGAAGCAAAAATTAACTGTACATCTCAACGGGTTCGACAGATATAGATGATTTATCTAAAACACGTTCAAGGTCATTGCACATCCTAAGAGAGTGAATTTCGAAAAAAAACCTTGAATCACGTTTTAGAATAATTTATTGGCGTAAAAACACAATAGCTCGATAGGCTCAAGATATATCGAAGATTAATTGATAACACATTTCACCACTTTTCACCGCTTTTCATCTCTTTAGTCGGGGAATTCTTAAAATTCCTGAAATTACTTTTCAGGTATTTGAGTGAGTATCAGTCTTAAACAAAAATCACGTCTCTATATAAAATCAATGGAATCGATATACAGGGTGAATTGGGAGGAAAGGTTCTTGCTTTGAGGGGTGATAGTACTGGCGATTCTGAACAAACTGTTTCTAATAAACATATGCCCATTTCTTAACAGTTTCAGAGAAACAGAATGAAAACAACAATGAACGGGAAATGTGCAGGTGACGGTAAATCACGATACTGTTATCGTATGTTTTGTTTAATTGTGTACATTTCCTCACAAAACATGTTCAAACACTCTACCACCAACTTCAATGCATTTTGCTGCTCTGATAGACAGCTGCTGTGTTGCTGATCTGAGCTCATTAGTACATTGCTTTACTTGAGCACAAGCATGGTAAATACGAGCGAGAAGTTCCTCTCTTGTGTCGAACCTTTGTACGTAGACTTCGCTTTTAAGCCAACCCCACACACAACAATCCAATGGGGCAAGATCAGGTGACCTCGGTGGACAAGCAATGACTCCATTGCGACCGATCCAACGCCCAGGATACGTTTCGATGAGGTACTGTGTCAGTGGCTCTACATAATGTGCAGGAGCTCCATCTTGTTGAAAGTACAAATGAGCTCTTGTTGCCAAAGTGATATACTCCAAGTAGTGTGGTAACACGTTTTGAAGAAAATCAAGATACCGTAATCCATTAAGACTATTATCTAAAACTACTCGATTGATGAGTTGGTCATCAGTAATACAGCACAACACGTTAACTGAGAAACGTCGTTGAAAATTCGTTTCTACAGTAGGTCTACAGGTGTGTACATCAGAGCAGCAAAATGCATTGATGTTGGTGGTGGAGTGTTTGAACATGTTTTGTGAGGGAATGTACACAATTAAAGAAAACATACGATAACAGTATCGTGATTTACCATCACCTGCACATTTCCCGTTCCTTGTTGTTTTCATTCGGTTTCGCTTAAACGGCTAAGAAATGGGCATATGTTTATTAGAAACATTTTGTTCAGAATCACCAGTACTATCACCCTTCAAAGCAAGTACCTTTCCTCCCAACTCACTCTGTACATAAATTATAAAGAGAAAACATATTCCTCCCTTTTTTAACCTCTTTGGGGCCGAATTCGGAAAATATATTTTAATGGTATTTTCTTAAATTTACACAAGCATCAATCTAAAGTAACGATCACTTCGATATGTCGATTGGTTCGATAGAAATGGAGGAATAATCGAAAACACATATAAAGTCTTTTCACCCCCTTAAATGATTAATTTCGAAAAATCCTTAAATTCGCTACTATGCATTTTTATTTGTGTCCTATTAAAGTAAAAAAAAAAAAAAAAAACGATGATAGGCAGTCTGGTTCGAGCTCTATTCACGTTTCTTCGGAAACAAATTTCACACCTTTTCATCCCCTAGAGGTTGAATTTCGAAAAATTCCATTCTTAGGGTTCGCCTACGACCTGAGGGGAACAATCACTTAAAATTTTCACGATTCTAGGTCCAGTGGTTTGGGCTGCAGTTTGATTTGTCAGTCAGCCGGTCAGTATTATCTTTTATTTATTGAGATGTATGAATATATATATATATATATATATATATATATATTTATATAAAATTAAACAGTTACATGTCTTTTATTTACTATAGGTATAATTGTCTTTGCATTTTATGAAATTAGCTGAGCAAAATCGCACTGTTAACTAAAAATTTACCTTCCAATGTCTATTTCAAGATATTAAGCTTACTTAATATGTGTGTGACAAAAAGAAAATAACATGAGTTTGACAAGTAAATATGCGAAAGCAGTGGAACCAAATACAAGTAATTCTGTGGAAGTGAAATTGCGTGTAGCCTATGAACTACACGAAAAACTATATTCTAGAGGAATTGATAGTATAAGTTGCATTGTTCTGTTTCAAAGACTTAATTATAACGTCTTTTAATTTTCTAACCAAAATTAACAGTATTTTCATTCTATAAGATCTACTACCGTAGGCGGGGGTTACTTTGAACACGTGGGTGACTTTGGGACATAACAAAGTTTTATTTTTTTCATCTATGGTAGCCTTAAATACATACATTATCTTGCGATAAAATATTAAAAATAAAAATCGTATAAAAGTGTTCCAAAGTCATCCAGTGTTTCCTAAGGAACCCCTGCTTACGGTATAACAGTTTCCTCTATGCAAAATAACGCATAATTTAACCAAATATTTGTAGTGTATGCTGGGTAATGAACAGTGTTGTGTAGCAGCATATGTCAGTGGTAATGGGGAGGAGTTGATACTGAATTTGTGTGTGAATGAGAAGGTGGCTCGCTATGTCTATATTGGCTGGGTAGAGTGGAACTGTTAACGGAACATAGACTGGGAAAGTGAGGCCTTACCAAAATGTGGAACAACTAATTGACGGAAGCAACCGAAGCAATGGCTCTGAGTTAAATAGAGTTTTATGGAGTACATTCAAGGTGAAAAAAAAAATGTTTTCTGGAGTAAATCAAAAGAAAGGACATATGTTTGATGGTGTAAATAAGAGGTAGCGGATATGTTTCTTGTTATCAAAGGGACAAGACGTTAGGATAGTGATATGCCTTGGAGCGGGGGCATTAAGGGGAAATATTTTTTCCAATTGAAGAAGCGAAGAAGGGAGAGGTATTAAATAAAGTTGAGTTCTGGAGGTGAACAGGAAAATGTTTCCTCCAGAAGAACCGACAAGGTGAGATATGTTTTAACTTAAAGAGTCAACGTGAAGAGTGAGGGAAGAAATTTTGATCAGTCCTTAATATCTAGTACTTTAGAGCAAGTGAGGGGTGATATGCTGTATGGAGCAGAAGCAGAATGAAGGTACGGAGAAAACTGGAGATACCTGAGAAAACCCGCCGACCAGCGGCATCGTCCGGCGCGATTCCCACATGCGAAAGCCCGGTGACCAACCTCGCCAGGAATCGAACAAGGATCACTTTTGTGGAAGGCGAGTGCTCTAGTCACTGCACCAACTGTGACCTCGGTACAGTCGAAGTATGTATGGAAGCTTTTTGGAGTAAAGTCGTGAAGGAGAGTGGGAATATTTCGTGTTTTAGGTTCGAGGATTAGTGATAGGATTGCAGTAGTTTAGACAAAGAGAGGAATGAAATTTTCAGAAGCAATGCCTAGACGTGGAAATATGTTTCCTACAGAACAGCCGTGGGAGAGAGAGAAAGAGAGAGCGAGAGAGAGAGATGTTCTCTGGAGCATAATCGATTAGTAGTAAGAATAATTTTTCTTCCAAGAGCAGAGGCGAAGAAGGAAAAGGACTTAAATAAAGTAGAATCTAGGAGCAGAAGAGGGTTTGTTTCCTGAAGCAAAGTCGATGATGATAGACATGTTTCTCCACAAATGTGGGGAGATGTTTCTGAAGAAGCGTCATGGAGAGGAAATGTGTTTTCTAGAATAAAGCTGACAGGGTGATGTATACGTTTCCTGCAGTTCACACAAGTACTAAAAACAATTTACCCGGAAATGGCTAGGATGGGACACGTGTATTCTCTAATAGAGTAGAAAAGGAAACATAAAATTTTTACGTAGAGACGTATAAGGGAATGTTGTTACCTGGACTCGTGCCGGAGAAGAAAGTGCATACAGTACAGCCTCAGCGATGTCCTCTGGCAATAACATGGGCATGTCTTTAAGTTGCTCCTCGGAAAAATCTGTGGTCCTTATCATTTCTGTGTCCACGGCGCCTGGGCTGATGCTCTGTGATACACACACACACACACATCACACGTCCATTTTAGAACTGAGTACTCTGATAAATCATTGCAAGAAATTCTCAAATGAAGCCAAGAAGCCGAATCGATGAGCAATTTTCATATTTGGCCAATGTTTAGTTCAAAAATGATATTTTTTGCAGTTTTTCGAGCATTACAATGGTATCATTAACTGTGTAAGCAGTTATACAACTATGTACATGTAAGTTAAAGACAAACAATTTATGTGTACCGAGAGGGCAATATTGATTACATTAAACACTACGAATCTTAATATAATATAAATTAAATGGACTGAGATCGGATACACTAACTTCACAAAACTGTACATATACGAATGTCATAACAGAAAAGTACTTTCTCTGGTGTGCTACAAAGTTTGCTGAAACTCTTATGGTAGAACTTTAATAAAATAACTTTATTTCATAACAATACTGAAGAATAACTCTATGAAATTCGTAAATAGCATGTATTAATTTCGGCATTAATTGGTTTATAGAGTTTTATATCCCCTGCGTCTTTGAATCGAAGTGCGGCCAATGGAATTTAGATTGCATCCTGCTGATCGCAAGTGCAGTGTGGACCAATCCCTCACCATCACCTTGGAGTTAGAC
>PNEQ01101083.1:0-34752 GCA_003012365.1 Medauroidea extradentata | reverse complement strand
AATTACAAATAAAAGAGTTAAATTAAGTACTGGATTTAATAGCTCACAAAGCTACGAAATACACAAAACAGTAATCAACTAGAACTCTCACAACACAATTAGTTATGCACACAATTAGTCCTGTGTCACAGACACGTTAATTAACTTTGACAATTAAAGCACAAGAAAAGTCTACCATCAATTAATTAAACACTATAAATCACAATAAAATTCAGTCATATATCCAATCAACAGTATTTCAATAATGACAATGTACAACCTTATCAGTCCGAAGTGGTGATGGCTCACCATGTGCTGCGCAGCACCCCGAGTGCTCCGCTGTCTTCACTCTTGAGGTCTTCTGTTCGACTCCCGTCGCGCACCTCCTCTTCGCCTGTCAGCCCGCAGCAGCAGTCCTCTTGTATCGCCAACACTGCTCCGCAGGTAGCCGCCTGCCGCCTCACAGTAGGCTTTGACGTCACCAAGATGTCTTCAGCAGTCTCTCTCCACAGGCGTAGCACCTTCCTCTAGAACTACCAATAGCGAACTCTCCTCAAATGTGCCGATTATGTGCTTTTATACTAGCCCAGACAGTCGGGTGTTCCCCGCATTACAGGGGTCTAAAAATAGATATTTCATCATGTTTCGTATGTGCTTGTAGTCACGTCAGCCGCCCTCGAAGGGTTAAGACGCAGTTGGGACAGGTATCTATGACGTAGTTTCGGCGGGATTCCCACTATGAGCCACCCGGGCTTTGAATCATCGGCCAGCCCTCAATGTGCTACGAAACAGCCGCCGACCACTGGCCTCCAGGTACATGGCACGCAACAATACAGAAGCATGACGTATGTTCTACGACCAGGGGTGTGAGGGCTCGAGACAGAAGGGGGAGAAGATAATAGCGAAAAAATACATGTTGGTTACCATAGTAACGCATATAATTTGGTTGCGGGGTGTCCGACCATAACCTCATTTCTCAATGCACCTACACGAACAGGTTATTGCGCTCCGCCATAATGTGACATGAATTTAAAAAAAGTCAGCTTGACGTCAGTAAATGCTGCTAATGTCCCGGCTGTATTTTCTCTTATGACGTAAGGAGGTTTCACTATGGAGAGATACAAATATTATTACACTGATCAAAATAAGTAGCGAATCGGCCATAAACCACTTAAAGATCAGACATGATACTGCTCAGAATTTCGGACAAAGTAAAGGAATGTTTAGTAGCCTGCACAAACTGGAAACAAATACTGTTACGGATCTTAATTTCTGTTAGTGAGATTTAGCTTACAACATACCTCACCTTATCAAACCCTGCATCATCACTATTTTAATAAAGATAGATTCGAAAGACGTAAGTAAAAATAATAAATTACAATAGCCTTGGAATTAAATTTAAAAACGTAAGGAACAGCTTACGTTCGTATAGAAAGGCTACTAATACTTGGAATGAGCCAAAAATACACGGTAAACAGGAAAACCGGCTTGGAAAAGCTTTAAATTACCGCCAGCTCTTCCGCCCCCCCCCCCCACTTCCACGGAGGCAAACATGTAATCTTGCGTGGAGAATTAAAGTGACTAAACAGTAAGTACACGGTGTCCTTGAAGCGGTCTGCCCGTGTCGGCACAAAGCTCAGTCACTATACGTGCTCGTCTGACTTCCACGAGCGTGCTACACTATACTCGACCTTATAGCACGGTGGGTGACGAGTGTAGCGTTGTCTCTACACGAACAATATCGCGACTATTCCAAGACAAACACACGGACAACTGTCACCTAACAACAAAGACAAGACGTTAGAAAAATAACGATGCTCAACGGTCAACGCTCTGAACCAGCGGCGTCATTTCAGGTTTTTATTGGGGGAGGGGGGAGGAGGAAGATTTTTTTTTCGGCGACAGTGAACTTGTTGCATCTTTTTTATTAATTAAGCATGTATAAATTAGAAACTTTAATGATAAAACTTAACTTCTATGTGCGTAAGTTAGCATTATTTAAATACAAACAATAAAAAATATATTTTATACATATAAAATTCTATATCTAGGGGGGGGGGTCATTTGCCCCCTCCCCCTGCCCCCTTAAATGACGCCCCTGCTCTGAACGCTCACATTTATGCTGCTTTTGCAAGTATTATGCTTAAAGACCCCTGTTTTTAGCGAAAATAATTTTGCCCCACTTTGTTTCGTTACCTTACGTGCACAACTACAATTCTGCTTCGTGGTCAGTGAACGGATATTTTAACTCTTACGCTTTGGCATTTTACCGGCAAATCACAGACGCGTGGTGTTGTAGGAACGTTGTTGTAATTGGATCAGTCAAACGATAGGCATAGACACGCTGCCAATAACCATGAAACACCATTGCAGATGTGAAACTAACTGTGGCAAAATTCTTTTCGCGAAAAACAGGGGTCCCTAATATTATACTTTAAGGCAGCGCATGAAGGACAATTTTATTGTTTAAAAAATGTTTATATTTGTACGAGAAATTGTTTGTTTTGTAGACATATATTGTCACTAGCTTTTTACTGTACTGAAACATTTTTAGCTTCCATAGTTTTATGTAACGGCATGTCAATGTCCAAATTTGCATAAAATGTTTTTATGCCTTATAGGAAAACTAGCTGACGTACCGAACTGAAAAAATTCACACTGTATAACGAAGTTGTAGGCTACAAGGTCTCCCATATAAAATATTGCTGTATCTATACAACAAAAACTTTAATTTTATTTTAATTTTAAATTTCATAGTTTTATGCACAAATTTTATTTTATTTTTTATAAGCAGGATATCTTGTAGCCTACAACTTAGTTATTCAACGTGAATTTTTGCAGTTCGGTTAAGTCAGCTGGTTTTCCTTTAAAGCATAAAACCGTTTTATGCAAATTTGGACTTTGAATGCTATTAAAAAATACTATGAAAGCTAAAAAGTTTTCATTACAGTAAAAAATAGCCACAGTGTATGTGTACGAAACAAACAATATCTCGTACAAATATTAACATTTTTAAAACAATAAAAAAAAAAAAAATGTCCGTCAAGCGTTGCCTTAAAGTATAACACTCTAGAAGTAAGGAATTAACCCCTAATATTGGCACGTAACTAACCCCCACTCTAGAAACAGTATTTCAATATTTGCGATCGTTTACGATGCAAATATTTGCTTCGCCGTAAAATAACTGTCGCTCCAGAAAAACAAATAACGCGTCAACATTTACCGCACAAATTAAGTATATGACTGCTTAGACACGCTTATTAAACTCCGAGGATATGCAGTAAATGTCCTTGGCACATTTGCGTATGGCGCAATCTTAGTGAACATTAGCAAAATGTATTTGGTTTAAGATAAATTGCTGTATAGGGTTACCAGTTGGTATATTAATGAAAACCGTTTTAAAGGCAGCAATGGTGTTTGTATAAAATTACAATGAGAATTCTCAGTTAATGTAATACATGACGCCACTTGTCACGGTGGTAATATTATTTTAGTCGGGGCGGGTCTTGGGCGTCGCTTACCGTGTTCTTCAAATGCGTTGTAATGCGCAGGAAAATATTCTTCTTACGAAACTATTCCACATGAGACTGTTGTGCCAATGTTTCAAATGAAAACACTACATACAAGGTCACTGTTAATACACAACGCTCATTATAAACACTTGTTTCTAAGCCTCCTAACATAGGTAAGAACGACCTTCCCAGGCTGCCGCACTTCTACATTTACTAAACGGATGTGTGTGCAACTCACATAGAAGCATTTAACTTTGTTACAGACTTTCCACCAACGAAATGATATGGCCACTCCTTAAGGGCGTCCAGGTGGGAAGAACTCGTAATTTTATATTTGTATGAAATAGTGCTAGTTTTGTAGACGTTACTTGCAAGTATATCACCCTCTTACGAAAACAATTAGCTCGACCAGTTTTACCATAACAGCACTTCACAGTCGAAATGTGCGCGTTTTATGTTCTTATAATCCACAAAAACCAATGAACATAAAAAGTCACACTGCAACTACACGTTACGGGTTACTGCTTGACATGTTTTAAAATCCATTAGAATATTTTTTTTTGTATTTAAAATGAAAATAGACATATTAAATTTTTTTCCTTCATATATATTTTTTTTAGACATACAAAAATATTTTGTAATGGATTTTAAAACATGTCACTCTTTCTAACTTATAACAGTATATACTGAATACATCATACATTTACTTAAGTTTATTAAGCGCAATATACATAATTACCTAAATAATGAAAATATACACCACTACTGTACAAGAAATAGTCATAAGTTACGGGTCATACAGCATAAAAGCACAGTTCTGATACTGGTCTTAGATGGTACAATATGCTACCAAAGAAAATAGCTTCAGAAACAAATGTACAGAATACAGTGATATGTAGTTTCACTGTGAATTTTTAAATGTATTTATGTCCATTAGTTTATGCGACTTGTAAGAACTAAAAAAGTACAAATTTCGACTTTGAAGTGCTATTATTGTAGAACTGGTTGAGCTAATTTTTTTTTCGTAAGAGGATAATATACTTCCAAGTAGCATCTACAAAACTTAAACTATTTTATACAAATATAATATTATGAGTTTTTCCACTTGGACGCCCTTATAGTTGTATGTTAAAAATGAATCGGCGGGGATCATGCACGATAGTTGAGCGCTTGGCTCGTTGATGCGCGCTTCAAGGTCGCCTTATAGCCGCGTCACTTCCGAGCCTCTGCCGCGCAGGTAGACACTGTAGAGATGCAGGAAACATCTGAGAGGCATCTTGTATGCTGACTGTGTGTCCGTGAAGACAAACGAGTACCAGCAGTCCTGCCTCGACTCGTGGAACACACGATACTTGTACACAGCGCCAGTGGCGGATTTAGAAACTTATATTGGGTGCAGCTTACGTGACTTTCTGGAGTGTAAAAACTATACCAGCCATCTCACAAGTGCGGTTGTTTACTGTTACAGAACATTAGAAATAGTATACATACAAGTAGGACACATCAAATGTATTTGGATCATCATAGAACAAAACTCCTGTTTCCTTGAGGCAACTGGACATACTCTGGCTGCATAATTTTCAACACGATTTGAGGAGGGGGCCCCTTCAGCCTGGTATCCACCCCCCCCCCTCCTTATATCGGCCACTGCACAGCGCATCTTGGTTACAAAAGCCATGTTCCAACAGTTCTTTTCTACAAAAGTGACCGTCAAAATTATTGCAAGAAACCACACGTCATTACAGCTGTGCACCATGGCCGTAGAAGAACAGATCTGGACAATCGCCTGGAAACTTGACCCCCTTGTTGTTTGGCTGCAGTTCACCAAGTTACCGAGAATATTGTGTTTTATTGGCACTGCAGTCAGGGCGGTCGGGTTCAAGCTCCACCCACTTCCCTCCCACAAAGATAAACAATTTATCAAAACGTATTTTTTATCAATTTACGAAATACTTCCTTAGCTCACAATCCGCAAGCATAGCTCCAGCAATCTTTATTTACTTTATAATGTATATACTAGAAAGAAGTTGTCGGAGTTTGGTCCCGACCGCCCTGACTGCAGCGCCAATAAAGCACAACATTCTCGGTAACTTGGTGAACTGCAGCCAAACAACAAGGAGGTCAAGCAAAATACATTGGCAGATAGGCGAGTGTCCAGACCTGTTCTTCTACGACCGTGCTGCGTACAAATGAACTTTTCTACGAGAATCACATTAACCAAAACAGACTTTATCGACCGGACGGAAGATTGCAGCTTTGGAAACGTTTATCGTCAGTCACGCCATTAGTCTGCGTAGGAAAAAATCTGAAATTGAGGCGATCAAACACACCTGCCGGGTAAATACAAGCTTCCAATAAGTCACAAGATTGGCTTCTCGACCAACTCATGTGTAACCCTGCTCGAGACCAGGGTAAGCAGCTGTTTACCGACGAAGCACGCTAAAGGGCGTTACAAACAATATAAACAGTCGACATACTCAAAACCAACACCAAGTGACATTGAATGCAAGAGGTTCCAAATTTCGAAGAAAGAAGCACAAAACGAATATTATATAAAATATAAATGACATTAACATAAACAATTATGCTACTGTCGTATTTGGCAAAATATTAAGCCAATTTAACAAAATATTTAGGGTTTATTTGAATTCCCGCTATGTATAAATCATAATGTGCTTGCAGGTGTTAAGGCATAACACAGTGATAGACAAAACCCGGCTACTTGATTGACCATACCTACCTTAAGAGACTTTACCAGTGTTTAAGGCGCATGTATGCAAACCCGCATTAACAACATATAAATCAAGGTAATCGTATAGCAACATTATCTTCTCGTTTTACCAAAGTCACAGTCGTTCTTATTTTCGATGTGTTCACGAAGTCAAGTGTAAAGAACGGTTGACTACAAATGTTACAAAACTTTTTTTAACGCATTGATAACGTAACCGTTTATTATACTCGATTTTGAAGAACGCGGCTCGAATGAGAACGGCCGCATCTTTAATAAAATGCTAATACAATCTTGATAGTTCAACCCACACTGTATAATACTGTAGGGTAGTATGAAAGAATTGATACGTAAAGACCCTTACACATACAACGAATGAGGTCGAATACCAATTAAGAGGCTCGGCAGATTCTGTGCCTGACAAGAAAGGATCCCGTGGTGACTGGGTCCACAATAATAGCCAATGTTATGGTTCTCGTATATGGACTAATCATTTCTCGATGCACTGATGAGACAAACCTGTGATACCAGCACTAATTACGTGCGCTCAAGTGCAGAGCGATGATGTATGATGTTAAGTGATGAGAGCTGCTTAGCATGAGCACGTAAAGGACTGTTGGTGAATGCTCCAATGACAACTTCGTTATCAAGCTTCTCCCAAAGCAGAAATTGTTATTTGGAGAGCCACAGTATGTAATATTGGATCAACTTTCATGCTACAGTATGTGAACGAGATCCTGATGTCCCAGTTCAGCCCAGGATTACAGGTTCAATATCCAGCAAGAAAATGCCCAACTGCAAGAGTTGGCCAGGACCGTCTCAGTCATGTTCAAACAATATTATGGACTGCTCACTCTCGTGATTTGACCCTTATTGAATACAAGTGTGACTCTTTGAAATGCCAGGTACTGCTATGTCACATTGCCCGGGATAAGGACACACTTCCAACAGTTTTGAGCCTCAGGACAACTTCTGGCATCAGCAGGACCCCAAGATAGACACCAAGGCGATCCGGGTTCGGTTCCCGGTGGGTTCGGTACCCGGAATTTCGCATGTGGGAATCGTGCCGGACGATGCTGCTGGTCGGCGAGTTTTCTAGGGGATCTCCCGTTTCCACCGCCCTTTCATTCCGGCGCTGCTCCATACTCGCATCATGTCACCCCCCCCCCCCCCACCCGCGTTAGAGACCACGATGTTGAACGCTGACCAAAATATCTCAGACACTCACTCTAAACAGTCTGCCATGTTCGAACAGCAACAAGGTCGGAGACTAAAGGAAGGGTGTTGGGATGGGAAATTCGTCAGGAGCTACCAGATTTAGTTTACTCAGTCTTCGAAACACCTGCCAGATTAGATCGTTAAAATAAAATTAGTAATTACTTTGCACTATAAATACAATTTGTAACCATTTTATCAACAAAATCTGACAAACTGGTATATTTCTAGAGAATGTACGAATCACGATCAAGTGAGCACTGCTTAACTTTTTCTTTCAGCTGTTTTGCTGCCATCATAACTAGTTTTGATATGAAAACATCCAAGCATCTAATATCGAGGGTAAACTTTACACTACGCTCAAAACTCAACATATATGGGCGCAATAAAATAGTTTTCTTACTGTATTTATAATAAGTTTTAGTGAGTGCTCAATTTACAGCCTATAAAAATTCTACACTATCAACTGCACAGCTATTATTGAAATGCTACACAATTTTAGTTAAGAATTCTCAATACAGATATACCACCAGGCTTAAAGACATTTTCCTCACAAAATGTTATCAGTTCACTGTTAAATTTTCGCTATGAACTATAACGCTAGTTCTTGTTCTGTCAATTCAGTTTATAATGCTATCATGGCGATGCAAAACTCAAGTAAATATCATTCAAAACCACTTAAATACCAAAATTTGGGGCTAATGTTACCTGACTCACAATATATTTAATATACAGTACTCGCTTTGCACACAGCTATATTATAAAAAAAACAATTGTTTCTAGTTTGGTACAGCAAAATAACAGCAGTTGGCAGTACAAGGGCCTACATTGCAACAGTTTATTAGCAAGGAGCTAAACCTACCACATGTCAGCTAATGATACCCGTATGTTGTCACGTGCTCACTAGCTGTGCAAAGTATGCAGCCTTCAAACACATTACACCATCGGTAACTATTAGCAGGCGCTTCCAGTGTTAATACTGAACATTACAGACTGACACACCTAATAGTAAGACATTCGCAAAAAATACATTGCAGTCCCTTTGATAAAAAGCAGCAAGTAGTTTGTAGTACATATACATGGTTCGCGATAAATTAAGTAGGCCTACTATTAAAGACAATCGTGTCTAGAACATATTTTTTTTTAATTGTATTTATCGTGAGCTAAAACATTAACTTTTGAGTAAGATACAATCTATACACTCTCTGTTGTAACTTTGTTTATATTAAAACGTGGAAGGAAACTAAACTTGAAAGGAAAAACGTAATAAGGTTTCAGAAGTGCTCACTTTATCTCGAAACATCTATGTGAGGATGCGAAACTAACTTTTAAACTGCTATGTATTATCTGCCTTTTACTGTCACTCCCTCCCCCCTTTTTTCCCAAACCAACACGAAAAATCAACTTAGTTACTTCATGCAATTGTCATTCCGTGTGCTAATAAGCATATTCAAACAAATAAAAGTAAATACCAGGGCAGGGTGGAAGTGACCATACGGAACAGCTTGCTATAAAGAACTACAAATGACTATGACAATGATTGTAGTTGTGAAATAACTTCCTTTCCAAGTGAAGAAAACTATTACCGACAACCAATTTATATTTCCCCAACATTTCCAGCGTTTATTTTTTCACATAATCATGTTATAACATTTACCTACTTAATGATGTGCACGTAGGTAATTGCTAAGTTCAGTAGTAACTTATGAAGACAGCTCGTCGCGCCATTTCTAGTCTTGGAAAGAAGAAGGCAATCTTTCCCGCTACTGCTGTTCTACAACAGCAGTACTACAATCAATCTCCATCAAGTATCGTCCAAATAGTCTGTAAGTGGCTCAAAGCTAAAACATTACTATTCGTAGCATAGTAAGAAAAAAAACACATAACTAAATAAATGGAAATGGAAGTTAAAAATTCTGTTACTACTGATGACCGATAAATTCTATATTCACCTATCAACGACAGTAAAGTTGTAGGAATGTAACGAACGATACCCCAATAAGTGAACACTTCGAAATATCTATTAATGATATCACAAAGCGTGTCTAAAAAAATTTATCGCATTATAAAGCAACTATGAAACTTTGCACCGTGTTGAAAAATGCCAGTTTGTCAAAAAAAATTTTGAAATTTTCTAACAACATCCTTTAACAAAATCCTTAAGAGATAATGGATGCCATGCGGATAGTTGCAGCTGATTGCACAACTTGCAGATATAATTAAAAACTGGTAATTACAGTAACTACTATTACTGAAAGAAAAAAATTTTGACGTAAACAGAATGCATACATGTTGTAATGCTGGAAACAATTTGCAAGTATTCACTTTCTTTAAATGACAAAAAATGCACTGTTAAATCAAAAATATTTGTGTACTACCATTCTACATCCTTCAGAAGTCAAATTTCACAAGTAAATTTTTACGAGGCAGGCCTCTCCGAATAATGAAAAATATTTCTAAAGTTTTACGTGAGAAAATCTGTGATTCTTCAGACATTACTGGTGCACTATATATAGAACATTTTGAAGTCAATATGAAGAAGAGTTCTGTGGTGTCGTACAACTATTTCCTTTGGATTAAAGTCCAAGTTGGACGAAAAATGTTTACTAAGTCATTAGTTTTCATATTAAATGGCATGTTTTTTTTTTCTCAATCATCTATGTATTTTGAACCAAACGGGCTATCGACTGTGTTTCCACCTAAATGTGACACCCATACAATAGCCTACATGTCTATAATTTTTTTTCTCGAAATTAATTAAAACCCTAATGGGGTGAAAAGACATGTCATGTGCTTTAGATAAATACATTAGTACTATAGAACCCGTCGAGAGAGTCGCTTTAGTTTTATGTTGGGTATGTAAATGCTCGTAAATATATTTTAAAACGTTTCGAAATCAGAAATTTTAGTTCTGTGAAGTAATTAAAATTGTTTTAAATGAATCGTCTATTACGCTTTGACTCAATGGATTGTTGCCGTGATTTTCACCTCAAAGAGGATACTTATACAAATGTTAAACCTGTGATGTTAAGATTGTGAGAAAATTCAATGAAAAAGAGAAAAAATTATGTTTATTTTCCCTAACCATTTAAGATAGTCATGCTTAAGTAAATACGAAAAATAATTACCTCAGTTTATATACCATCAGATCTCATATAAAATGTATGTTTTGCTATGGCAATAAATAAAACCCGGGAGAGATGGTAAGAGTGGCAAGTCAGCTTTGTATGTAGTATTTGCGTACAAATGTGATGAAATTCTGAAATATGGTTAGTTAGATATCTAGCTTGATCTAAAAAAAAAGTTAAAATGGCCGCCATTTTAAAACTATGAAAAGGGCGTAAACGAAATATACAAAAGTCAAGTCAGGTTTCTAAGTAGTATATGTTTACAATGTTTGATGAAATTCGGTCAACTGGTTCAAAAGTTTTTAGGGGTGGGTGGACACACGCACACGACCGCACACACATACACACGCTCAGTTTATCCTGGACAGCCTATAACATGGTGTGGATATGGTGTGACACCTGGAATGAAGAGCAGGGGAAACAGGAGTAGTCCGAGAAAAACTCGCCGACATACGGTATCGTCCAGGCACGATACCCACATGCGAAAATCCGAGTGCCCCTACATGGTGGCATATACGTATAGCAAACATCTTTTAGCACCGAAGCACAAAGTACTTGCACGAGATAAGTAATTCACTTCTTTAGCGCTAAACTTAACACTTTTAAACATGATGCTGGAATCAAAATAGCGCAACAGACGCGAATAAAATAACTTTCAGCTATTCAGTATCGAGGCTTTTGCACTGGTACAGAAGCCTCGACTGTTTTAACTGACAAGTTATTTTATTCGCGTCGCGCACTTCGTGTCGCATCTGTCGTGGTATTGCTATTCCAGCATCATACTGCGTGGATGTGAAGATGCCCAGTCATTACAGCAGGTGTGCGCACAACCAGGACATACATGTGTGCTCTGCTGATGTGTAATGTATTTAAGGCTATATGGCCCTTCATTTATTTCAAACAATTGCAAATGACTGGAATATCTTTTAATCAAATACTTTGAACAAATTTGAGACTGTGTACAGTCATGCGATCCACAATTCTGCCAGAGCGTTTTCTAAAATTATGTACCGTTTTCTAGCAAAAAAATTATTTTGCTTCATTTTGGCTTATTTTGAAACCAAAATGTGCTATTTCAGGGGCAAAAATCTAAAGATCCTTTTGGTGTATTGCAACTGAACAATTCAGTTACAAACAACGATATTAAAGTGTGAAAATTGCCAGAATGAATTTTTGATGTATGTATTAATCTGCATTAAAAATATTTTCGAAACTACTGCAAAACTAAAGAGCGAGGCACTATGCTTCCACTCTCCACCGAGACTACTAAGTCAGTAAGAAGATACGCGGTCACAGCCACTATACTATCGTGGCAACGTCGCACTCCAGCTGCCTTAGTTGACTGGCTCGTGCGCTCTGGTTTCGCGAGTTCGACATCGTCACGCCGACTAGCGGCCGAGAATCACAACTGTGATCTTCTAGTCTGGCCTTAACAATGGAACTGACTATAGAGTTTTACGCAATGTAATTAATCTCAACAATGTTTTCTACCTGCAATCTTATCTGATAAGACAGAATAGTCACCACATTCCATTGCTGCTTTAACTATTTAAGACATTATTCCCAACTGCTGCTGCATTATAAATATTTGTGTTTCCGACTTACATGCTGATTTCCTTTAAAAGACATTTGCCATTTTACAAAACAAAAATTTGTACATACCAGTTTTTTTTAACTTGACAATTTAAATGACATTAGGCTACCTTCTTGTAGAGTCTACCTCGTTAAAATATGCTGCAGCATTTATCTACTTGTAAAAATTTGACAACGCATGATATCTAAATAATGCTTCCCGGATTTCAAGAATAATTACACTGGTTGTACAGTACTACCAGAAAGAAGTTTAAAAGCACAATCACCACACAAGCGCACGCTTCACAATTGTACTTTATAAATACCCACGCGAGCATAATAAATAAGCACATTTGTTAAAGTAGGCTACATGTACATTCCAACAAAAGTGCGTAAATATTACAATTAAAATGGTATGCAAACACTCACCAAAATATTCTCCCTCCTCTTCTTGCTTCTCCATTTCTTCTTCCAACTGCCGTGTAAGTTCTTCAATTTTTCTTTCTGCTTCTGTTGGTCCCTTAAAAAAATCCCAAGAAACATTTGAAGCAGAAAACATAAAAAAGAAAAGCTATTAATGTATAAACCTAGTTCAAAACAAAACTGGCACACAATGTACGCTAGACTTGCAGTAATCCGGTCATTTGTGATCCGTCATACAGTGTAATCCGAATACACCTTCAGAAAAAAAAATGTATTCCTATAATTTTTTTAATAGGCTAGGTTTATTTATTGTTCGTGCATGGACATACAGTAAGAGTCTTACAATCCCATTACCATGCTAACATTGTGC
The DNA here is from genome assembly GCA_003012365.1 of Medauroidea extradentata. Lineage (NCBI taxonomy): Eukaryota > Metazoa > Arthropoda > Insecta > Phasmatodea > Phasmatidae > Medauroidea > Medauroidea extradentata. The sequence continues at coordinate 21,825 of PNEQ01101083.1, read as the reverse complement.
TATTTACTTTATTAAATTTTGTACAAAACTGCACTTCAAAAATTCAAATACATTGTAAATACAATAGCATTCCGTATAATCCGGTTTTTTGCACGTTCGGCCTGACCAGTCAACATTTGTATATCTACTTTCTTAGTTTTCTAAATTACACAGTTATAGACGAAACATTTTCTCCACGAGTTGATTAAACCACGGCAAAAAAGTAACAGAGACGGAAAGATTATGATGTACCTATAAACGGAATTTACAAAATGGTCCAGCTCCAGGTTGATCTGTTCTTTACAAATTCTGTAATTTATGATTACGTATATGCCATGAATTCTGACTTATTGATTCTTGTACACATTGTTTCTGTCCAGAGTACGTACACTTGAGTCGCACAGTAGCACGCAATTACAACAACTATTTGGTCATTGTAGGCACCAGGCCCCGGGTTTAGATGCACCCCCACCTCCTTCCCTACAATTTGTTTGTGTTTATGTTTTGTTATGTTCGTAAAGGTTAAGTTGCAGGTTGGCTGTATGTTGCAGAAAACTGTCGGTTAGCAGACTCACTATAGTTACAGACTACCATAGGTTGCACCCACCCCATCCCCTTCCCACCTTCACAGACATCCAACAGTAAAGACACGTGTTTTACGCACATTTCAATTGCTTATATTTTGTAAGTTTTAAATTAGCATCCCGCTGATATAACATTACATAGCACAAGTTTTTATTGCTCTTGTTTGTGTTGGCATAAATACAGCAACGCATTTGCCCTTCCAGCAAATGTGCAGCACTATATTGTGTCTCCTGTAACCTATGAAACGGCACAACAGTGAAAAACATGCGTGAACACAAGTGAATTCCACTATAAAATTCTCAGAACACAGATATTAATATTTCGTAGAAATTTTAAATTGCGAAATTCAGGAGGAAATTATCTCCACTTTCCCTTTCTTGAACAGCTAGTCAGTATATACATCAACCAACCACTCAGATAGGTTACCTTAACCACAGTTTTTAGCGACAAAATTATTATTAATTAATCCGTATTTTATCTCTATAACTTAATACCTAATTTGTATCATTCGAGTGCCAAACTGACCGCCGATTGCTAAATTTCTTTGTTTACAAAATCAGAGGTCACCACATTATTTGCACTGAGAGAGTGACAGATTTTTGGTCAGCGCTCAACATCGAAGTCTTCAGCGCTGGTGAGGCGTGACATGATGTGAGTATGGAGCAGAACCGGAATGTAGGGACGGGGGAAACGGGAGATTCCCGACAAAACCCACCGACCAACGGCATCGTCCGGCACGATTCCCACATGCGAAAATCTGGACACCGACCCCGCCGGGAATCGAACCCGGATCGCCTTGGTGGGAGACGAGAGGTCTGACCGTTCGGTAACCGCCCTTATTTGCACTGAAATGTAGAACTGTCTCTACATATGGAGCGGGAAAATTTGCTATCGGTGTGAAAACGGCGAATGCAACTCGCAACTGAAATACAAAAGAATGCTCTGACGCGAGTTCCAGTACTGAAATGCACGGAAGTCAGCCAGTGCCCACCTAGAATGGTCCAGAGCAGATACTGGAATATTAGGCTATATTAAATGACGTAAATATGGAGATGGAAAGGCAGGATGTGAATAAGAAAAAGAAATAAAGGCAGATGGAGAAGTTCAAAGAGCACAGAGTTAATAGAAATCCTGTGAGGAAAGCTTATTGAGGGATTGCCAAGGAATGGTAGACGCATAGAAGGATGGATGGAGAGCGCAACTGGTAGAGATAATAGGCAAATAATTGTATGAATGAGAGGAAGGATGACAACTTAATTAGTAAACTCCCGAATATCCGTGCCCCGATTAACCAGTTTTCGGATTATCCGTGCGACTTTCTGTATGTTGAACACTGTAAAAACCAAACATTTTTGTAATAGAAAAAATTTTTTGAAACATAAATGTATCACTCTTGCGCGCAAGAAAGGGATTAACGAGAATGCGCAAGAGTGGATTAACAAAATTTCAAAATAATTTTTTCTCATTATTTACCGTGCACACTAGACATACTTTTATTCATTTTGGCGAAAACGTTGTGAAATACGTTATCCAAAGGTAAAACCATTACTCATTATGGTATTATAGTAATTTTAATATAAATTCAATTTTTTTTACATTTTTATATTAACAGATATGCTATTTTCGGATTATCCGTGTTTCCCGATTATCCGTGCATGGTGCAGCGCCAATTAACACGGATAATCGGGAGTTCACTTTAAATGGTGTATGAACAGGGGGTGGGTTGAGTCTGAAAGACAGGTTGGCAGGCTTAGAAGAGGAGCCTAAAGTTATAGGGCAGAAGTAAACACTGCTTTGCAGAAGGCATTGCAGTAGGACAAGCAGAGAAGGGAGGCGAAATGGAAATTGGAAAGTCTTAAAATAAGGGTTGCCCCTGGAGGATAAAGCAAAGGGGACAAAGATGGAGACAGTGGGAAATACAGCACAGGTAACAGAGGCAACGGAGATACAAGTGACAGGAGATACGATGGATGTGGGTGTGGGCTTGACGAAGGGGAGAGGTAGGTGTAAAAGAGCTAGGATCAGATAAAACAGACTTGGGCTGTGGAGCCAGAGGCAGTGATTACGAGCAGTTCCATAGTCAAGGCAGTAGAGTTGAGAGGAGTGAGACATCTAACCTACAAGGTAGCATGTGAGGAAGCAAAGATTAAAGACTTAGGTGATAGACTGAAGTAGCCTACATGGAAGCAGTATGGCAACGCTAGTCATAATTCACATACAGGAAAATGATCTTGCAAATAATAGGTAAGGGAAGAGGTAGAACAGGAGTTATATAAGACAAAGTAAATACATATTTTCCATTAGCGCGGGTGGTAATCAGTGGGGTGCGTGTGTGAGGAAGGTTTATTACACACGAAAAGGCAGTGCCAACTAACTGGCTGTCTGAGAGGATGTGTAGCAAAGGGGAGCAGTGGGTAGGTTATGTAAATATGGAGAGATATCAAGTCACATGGCTGAACGAGGTAAAATTAGTTTGGGAAATATGTTAAATAAGGAGAGAGCTACTTGTCTAGATAGGAGTATAATGGAGCAGATAGAGCTGAAATAGCAACCAGAAGGAGAGGGAGGAGAGTAAAGGGACTCAGAAGTAGAGAGGAAATAATAATACAATAATAAAAAAGGTGGAGGTAAAGAATGGAATGAAAAAAAATCATAAAAATAATGTTCATAAATTGTAGCAGTCTTTATAATAAGCTTGGGGCCAATTATTGAAATGTTGCGACATAATTCCATAGCGAATTTCCTCGAAATCTCGAAATGGATTTCATTTTGGTATTCACCAGTGAAAATAACTTCGAAATGAATTAATTCCATTCGGAAAACTCTCACATGCCCTTGGGGTGATGATATGCGATTCCGGAATGCCTTGAAGCAGGAGGCCATGACACTTTCGCTGTGTATTGCTACTACGCCACTTTTAGTTTCCGCAAGTATTTTAAAACCACGTTAATACATTGCTTGTTTTTTTTTTTTTTCAGATACATTTGCAGCAAAGCACTGACTTTTATCAGCACACGTCTAACGTTACAGCTGCGGAGAGTACAGTATTATATGTTTAATGAGACAGAACTAGCAAACATCGGCGTATAGCAGCGGTCATGGCGCTTGCATAAATGCCTAACGCAAAATATTTTTGAGCACGCAGGTGGATTCACAATGCCCCGACGAGCCCGGCGCAACAGCCCAGACACAACAAAATCTGAGCTACAACCAATAAAAATCAAGCATCAATCCGACAAAATTACTGCCCCGACAACCAGACGAAAGTAGATTCTATTTCTAATTTTCGGCTTGTCGGCCCTTGCAGGGAAAGGAAATGCAACATTACAAAACGAAATTTACTTGCAACTGAAAACAATTGGTATTTACAAACTGTATAAAAAATGTTTTGTTTACAATGACATTTTGAAAACAGCTAAACTTCACCAAATGTACCTTGACTTGTTAATTTTCGCTCCAGATATTCACTGCTTGTTTATAAACAAAGCAACTTGTTTGTTTGCGAATACATAATGTGTTTTTTTTTTATTATTTTCATTTCAGCGAAGAACATTATTAGAGATGGTGAAATTTCGCGAATTCAATTACCTAAATGTTGAAATCAAATAGGCTATCCTATGCATACACGAGCCCCGACCATTTGTCCACTAGCTGCTACTCAGTGGAACAGCAGACAATGAACGAATAGACAGGGCTAAAAAGTATGCATAGGATATTTGATTCTAACATGCATTATGTTTGTGTTGCCTTTTATTTTGCGACATTTTTTTTTTTTACCATTTCATTCGTGCTTTTATGAAACAGCTGACTGAAATAATACTGCAATAAAATATTGTGCCTTCTACTTTTTGGTACTGCCGACACAACGAGCCGCATGTCGGCATGTCGGAGCACGAATTCTTATCAGAATCGTTGTGTCGGAGCTGTTGTGTCAACCTCGTCGGGACATATAGCCCAGGAATCTAAGCCCATTTTCGGCCAAAACCTTCAAAAAATTTGTCCAAAGCTGAAATTTGGCTCACTTGCAGAGTCGAGCGTGCTTCATAACATATCAAAACTTTACCGCTCAAAACCGTGTGCGTCACATCGAAATCGTGCAACAAAGTCATAAGTGACGCGTTAGTGCAGCGTTATACTAAACTGCTACTATGAGGCGTAACTTTTACCGTACAATTAAAACAAACAGTTCAAAATAATCTAGAAACTCTGTTCTACATAAATATGTTAAGAAATACCTTAAAATGTTAAGTTAACTATACACCGTAAAACAACAAAGTGAAGGAATGTATTATTTTATCAATGTTGTGGAAATTCGACAACGATTATCAACAAAACTAAACGTCTACGTGAAAAACATGCCAAGTATATTTTGTTGCCCATTCTTTCAGCTTTCTATTGGAATGTCAGTGAACAAGTTAGCGTATTTCGTTGGATCACTAGAGCAGTCCGAGCGTCGCAGTGTACCAGGTTCGGCGCGGCGGACAGGTCAAGCAGCTAACACAGAATAGGTGCGTGTATTTCCGGGAATTCCAAATGTCTAGGGTTACAAACATGCCTACTTAGGCACACAAATTCCTTCTGTTTAGTCTATCGATTCTCGTTAGATTTATGACAGGTTACTGCATTTTCGGTGGCCGGTATCTGTGAACCTATTTTCTCCGTGAAAATTGTAAAAACTTCTCGGCAATATTTTTGAGAGTGTTTTCTTTTTACAATATGTCATTTACAGAAAAAATAAGAGAACCTACTATTACCTTAAGCTCTGTAAAATAAACAGGCTATTTTCTTTGTATGTGGGAATTAGGATATTTCATACAGTGTCTGTGCAGATGTCGGTTAAGTCGCAGGTTACTTCTGAAGGATTATGCTCAGTGGTGAAAAAAAATTGCGAAACGTACAGAGTGAGTGTAAAAATACTGGAAATGGAGATAATTTTTATAGCAATTAAACCTGTTGCACTGAATAAAGACTGTTGGGCTACAAAGTAAAATAATTTTGTACGTTTACGACAAACGTTTTGGGAAGACGTTTAAAAAAAACTGTAACTTTACAAAAATATTGTGAACTTTGCAGAATGTGTATCGATATACAAATATGTATATTTAATTTTAAAAAAATTGCAAGTGTCCATTTACAAATAAATTTTGGTACATTTTACAATAATTGGTTGAAATGACACTAAATATTTTTTTGAAACAGTTTCCCAAGATTTTTTTTGTAAAAATACAAAATATTTTGTAAAGTATGACAAGCTTGAAGGTTATTTTGTTTGACATCAAACACTGCTCATAAAAATATGTCTCACTATTCACAGGCATTTGGAAAATTTAGACCGTTTTATTGACCTGCGACATTCATGTTGTAGTACCTAGACTGGTAAATGTGTTGACATAATTTTTACGCACACTTATGGTAAAGTATGATTTTTTTAGTATATTATTTAAATTAATAAAACGGCTATCGCACATCACGTTGCTTTAAAGAATATGGAGAAGGATATATATGTGTATGCTTTGTTCGATGATAGGCTTCATTTCTGAATCTGAATGACTTATACTGTGGTCAACCAGCAGAAATAACCAATATGGAGAATAACCACGTGCACAGAACGGAACATGTGTGTGGAAAGAGGAATTAACCCAGATGTGCACGTCAGACGAACACCTTTTCGTGAAAATTTCTGGTTTCTATGAATGCGGAAAACAAGTGATGCTGTCTTTATCAGGTTACAGATATCGTTGTAGCAAAAGCTAGTTATCACAATTTTTGCAGTAAACTTTCGCGAATGGTTTCAATTTATGCCGAAATAAAAGTTTCAGTGCTGGTCTTCCTATCAACACAAACAAAAATAAAAGTTTTGCAAAGCTCTGTTCTTTTTAATAAGAAAAGCTATGAACGTCGATTTTCATTGACAAAACTGTGCGGTTTCAGGGTCAGTTCTGGAGAGGAGACATCTTGTAGAAATATAAATTTTTAAAGAAAAAAAAAAGGACAGTTACATTTCAGTGCTTAGAGAAACCGTACACAGAGAAAAAGATTTGGTACGTTCAACCGTGTACTTCTTTGTATATGGCGAAACAAGCGTGTGAAATTTGAATCAACCAAATATTTGCTTGCCATTAAGGTTTAGTTCTCTCAACAAGAGTTTTTAATAAAATTAAATGTACATTTTGTTAGAACAACCAAACCAATATTTTACACATTTCATATATTGCTAAAGAAACAAAGATTTTGTTGGATCATATACATACATGTTACGCCACATACAAACGTATACATCATTAACTGGAACAAACCTTTTTCTCCGTGTAAACATTTAATAAAACTAAATAAAATAACGTAAATAAAATCTTGTGACGTCAAGGTATCCTAGTTCAATCTTAATAAAGTACGCACATTACACACAATCTTTATAAATGACAATACCTGTGTAGATGCAAATCAACAAACACTAAGTTCTCGTGGACTTGATATTGTTCATATCAAAGAAATAGCGCATCCTGCCGAAACTTATTATTCACTTGAGGATTTGTGGCTTTATGGAACATGGGCAAATATTCCCTCGTCTCCTTCGTAGAGTGGTTAGATTACGAACGTTAAAAGTGGACGTGGACATCGCAACGCAAGCAAAATGAGTTTCTTCCATTCATTAACCTGAACTCTGGAAACCCAAGCGTAATCTACACAACGTTGTGCTGTGCTATGGTATCTTATACCTAAATAAAAAGGAAACAGGGTCAGTTTGGCACATTGTAATGTTTAATCAACTTCTTTAAATTAAGGTGGTTGATGTTATTACATTCAATATTTCTGGAGAGCTAGCCAATGCAACTGCGACATGGAGGCTTCCATATGTTGATGTCCTTGGAGGAATCAGTGGGACACACAGTCTTAGGCAGTAATTTGCTTCAGCGTCTGTCACATCTGTCATCTCAGGATATGCACATACAATATCGTTTCGTGCCAATTTCCTTATTCAATTAGCTCGTGGTCATTTAATATGATGCATGTGATCCGATAAAAATTATTTGAAGTAAATTGAAATACAAGTGTACACAGGATTATCTGAAAATAAACTTCCAGCATTACGGCGCTGCCGAACTCAGAGCTGTGACGCGACCAAGGATAGTGATATAAGCTATATGTTCATTAGTATTCTACGTGGCTCGGTACTTGTCTAACCTACGTACATCCCACCATTAATTGTTCTGTTTTCGGCGAGGCCCGCACTGCTACAAGATTTTTAGAGCTTTTAAAAAATACTATGAAAGTACTCGAAAACATTTCATAAATATTTTCCTGTAACTTTATTCCTATAGCAATATTCCCCTCTCCTAAATGAAGAAATTATTTCTGTCCGATAGCGATATCAATAAAAATTATAGCACCGCCGAACATAATTTAACTTATAAATCACAATACTTGCTCATGCCACGACTCTGGTAGACAGCGCACTAAATGAACACTGTCTTGTCCATTACTGTAAATTCAAAGATTGACAGCGTATCCGTCAGTCGCACTGTAGATCTATGTCAATATTTCGACCAAATAGGTCACACACGGCAGTTTATCAACGCACATTTCACAGGTTTTTCCGTTTACGAACAATATTTCATTCACTACATGAAAATACAACACTAAACTACCTAGGGACTTTTTAACTATGTGAAAATGTAAGGCACTTTCAGCATATTTTAAAATGTCGGTGATAATTGTATTTTTTTTTTGCAGTTATATAGTCTTTACTTATTTCTCATTTTGTGTGGTAAGCTGTGTTTTAGTTATTTTCGTAGAATTTTTATGCTAGGCCTAGCAGTCTGTGATTTAATGTAATGTTTTACGTATGCATAGTAGAACTATGATAAAAAATAATGCTAATTATCACTACAAACCGGTAATTTAAAAATGGCAAAATTATTTTATGAATTGTAGACAGTATATAAAACAAAGCGAGAACCAATCCTGAACATACATTTAAGTGTCAATGATGTCGAGAACTAGCAGAGAGAAGTGGAATGTAGCAATAGTTTGACCTGTCCACCGCGCCGTACCAGGTACACTGCGACACTCGGACTGCTCTAGTGATCCAACGAAATACGCTAACTTGTTCACTGACATACCAATAGAAAGCTGAAAGAATGGGCAACAAAATATACTCGGCATGTTTTTCACGTACACCTTTAGTTTTGTCGAATTTCCACACCATTGATAAAATAATACATTCCTTCACTTTGTTGTTTTACGGTGTATAGTTACCTTAACATTTTAAGGTATTTCTTAACATATTTATGTAGAACAGAGTTTCTAGAATATTTTGAAATGTTTGTTTTAATTGTACGGTAAAAGTTACGCCTCATAGTAGGAGTTTAGTATAACGCTGCACTAACGCGTCACTTATGACTTTGTTGCACGATTTCGATGTGACGCACACGGTTTTGAGCGGTAAAGTTTTGATATGTTATTAAGCATGCTCGACTGTGTAAGTGAGCCAAAATTCAGCTTTGGACAAATTTTTTGGAGGTTAAAACCTTTGATTCCTGGCCTAATAGTGAATCCACCCTTGAGTTCGAGGCGCCTACCTCCCAACAGTTGTTTTTATGTAGCAAATTCTTTATTCATTTACAATTTTATCGAAGAATATAAATGTTACTACAGTGTACCGTAATTACTAGAAGTTCGACATGTAGGCCTGTGATTTTACTTACCAAAACATATGTATGAAATATTCTGATCAAGAACTAATAAAATACACTAACAAACTCTTAGTTATCTCCCTTTGTTGTGACTAAAATTTCATTACACAAATATCTGTCGAAGAAAAACGGGTTCCCAGGATCTTACATTAGTTTCTGGATAAAGAATAATAGAGCATTCAAATGTCTACCCAAGATTTGAATATCCCGCCAAATAAATGCTAGTCGAAGTAGATCTTATAGGGACAGACAACCCTATACCCGCGGGCCAAACACTGGCCAGCCAACGAATTTTGAATGGCCCTGCAAAAGCTTAATCATTTGCACTACATTCCTTTCCTAAGTACTGCAGAGAAGTGTTTGCACTTCAAGAGGATAATGAAACGAGAATGTATGGGAATTAATGTTTTATAAAATGACTCAGTTATAATACCGTAAGAAATTACATAAATGTTGAGATCATAAGAATTAGTCAATGTTAAAGTTATTTACCGTGGCCCACATGATTGGGTTCAACTTTTTGGCCATAACTACGAAAAGGTTGGCCGCCCCTGCTTAGATCAATCATACAACATTAATCACAATTATCTACTGAAAAAATTTCAATAACGTACTGTGAACTTTTTTTTTCATGTGTGAGTATGGAGCTGCATAGGTTGGGAAAATATTAATGGTAAGTTTATTTATTTTTTGTTACAAAAAATACCCACTGCATTCCTTTTGTTTGTTTTAAATACATACTTCACAGTGTTGTTAACACTAAATATACGCAATTGCCAACATCAGATGTTGAACCGAAATACATTTACAATATGTTAACGTATTGAAAGTAGCCTATACCTTCTGTCTTCAAATTCGGTAAAATTTTCGCCAAATCGTTTTAATCACGTTAGGCTAACAATATGATGGAAAATAATTTTCTTTAAAAAATGAAATTTTCGAAGAAGGTATGCCAACTAACGAAACTTATTTTGATATGACGAGTGTAGTATAACATAAACCACGCAGTTAGGTTAGGTCTACTTTACACCATAAAACATGGTTCTTATTTGTGCTGTTGTGTGAAGAAATATTGAGCTATGTCTTTATATTATTTTAACGTGATAATTTTCCTACCTACATAAATTCTTATTTGTTTACAATACGTTAATTATTACTAAAACTATGTTTATTTGTGTGATGCAAATTAACCCTATACGCCTACTGATGCTGAATAACTACGTCATATTTGTTGCAGAGTATTTTTTACTTAGGAATAACAGCAGCAAGCGTGCTGTCGTGAAATTCTTCGTTTGTGTAGTTTGCGAGCAGTACGGGATCAAAGTAAGGTTAGGAGGGTACGGTAATACCTTAGAGTAAATATAGGGTAGAGGGAGTATCCTCTATACATCTGCGTACGAAATTGTGTGTTCAACATGTCACGTGACTTTAGTGAAATATGCGCGGGAGATTTAAAAAAAAAATTGAGAGAAAAAACAATAATTGCTTAGTAATCACAACCATGTTGTGTTGATTTGGTACCACATGCATATATCAACTAAGGAGAACATACTACCATATTATCGCATAGTATAATTGCGTAAAAATTTCAGAACGAAAAATGTAAACAATGTCTGACACACTGAAAACAGCAATTAATTATACGCTTTTTTTTTAACCGACATGGATAAATTACTCAATGACAATCCTAGATAATGGTATTTGCCAACTTTATGAGTAAATATTTATCCAGAATTAATCATTCATTACTCGTTATCTCTTGCGCCGCAGTTAAATGCACGAGGTTCCGGCGTCAGAGATTGTGCCTCAGAAGTTCGAAACACTGGAAACAATTTTGTTTAAAACGTTGGCTAAAACTGTTGTCTAGGATTACTGTTGTTTAATTTTCGCAAATTGACTTCAAGAAACCTACAGTTGCTTTAAGCGTTGAATTATGTACAACGCCCTCTTAAGGCGGCCGCCTACCCCACGCTTCAAATGCGTTGTAGTGTGTTGGTACACAGGGTTTTTCTACAAAAATATTCCACACGTGCCCATTGTGCTAACGAACAAAAGAAAACAAACTTCAGACACGATCGGAACCTCATTGTTAGGACGCCACGCTCATTAAAAACACACTGTTTCTAAGCCCTCCAACATGGCTAAAAACTGAAAGTCTTCCTTACTTCAAAACGTACTAACCGGATGTACGTGAAAATCAGATTGCGAACTGCACTGAACTTAGTTGCAGACTTTCCACCAGTAAAATTATATGGTCACAGCTTAATGTCCCATAAAAACGGTTCGGCGGGAAGCTTGCACTCTAGTTCAGCGCTTGGCTCGTTGAGGCGACGCGGCATTTGATGCGCGCTTCAAGGTCAACCTTACTGCACATCGCTTTCGAACCTATAACACGTAGGTAGTTGGCGCCCTTAATGATGTCATCACGCAAAGACAATACAAGAAAATATTTTTAATCAGACAGAAAAGCTGCATATCTTGACGAAAAGAAAAACAAGCAATCGGTTTCGTCTTTTAATAAAAGTAACAAAATGTACAATACTACAAGCATGGTGGAGGTTTGGAGTCAGCAAACAGAAACATTGAGGGCTAAGTTATTCTACTTCTACACCCTTCCTTATAATATCTTTGCAACTTAATCCAGAAACAGTTTTATTAATTTATGCCGAACCCTCCATGACAGCATTTGTTGCGAACACATTTAGATGATTTCATTGGCTTCTAGATGTTTCAAAAAAAGACCGAAGGATAATAAAACAATTTTAGAAAATTCGCCAAGAACCTTACGGAGCAGAAGTGAGGAAATGTTCGTCTTACTTTAAGGACGTTGGACCCGTAAAAATTCAAAATTTTATATTTGTGCCAAACACTGTTAACATGTAATTTCCCCAAATAAAAAAAAATTAGGGCCCATTGTTTTAGCATAATCACCTATCAAAGTCACAAAATGGCAGTTGCGGTGTAGCCAAAATAATACAAAATAATTATCTTGCAGAAACAAGATAATTCATTGTGGTACTTAATGCTGTGAACTACTTCAAGACACTTTTGTAAACACAAAGCGATATATTTTTGTATTTTTTTAAAAATTTATGTAAATGAGTAAATTTTTGCATAAATTTGACTTTCGGCTACTACTGAAATATTCAAAACTAGCATTTGTCAAACATGTCATGAAATGCATTGATAGATCGACTTTCAGTTCCCGTAATTTTGAATTCATTAGTTAATTACTTTTTTTGATTTTGACTGCACCATAATGGCCATTTCGTGACTTTGATGAGTGATTTTGCAAAAAACTATTGGGCCTAATTTTTTTTATTTGGGGAAATGACGTGTTAACTGATGTGCAAAAGTTGAACGGTGTTTGGCACAAAAATAAAAAAAAATGAAATTTTACGGGTCCAACGCCCTTAAGAGTTTTTCGGCCATAGATAATTGCCCTGGCCGTGAGGTGTCATGGCCGGAATTTACACCCTGTCAAAACCCTTGTTTAAGCCACAGACGATTTCCAACCCAGAAAGCTGATAAGTCGAAACCACGGCCGTAGAAGAACAGGTCAGGACCCTCGCCTGGAAACTTGACCTCCTTGTTGTTTGACTGCAGTTCACCAAGTTACCGATAATTCTATACATTTTTGGCGCTGTAATCCGGGCGGTCGTGTTCATACTCCGCCCACTTCCCTCCCACTAAGATAAACAATTTATCAATACGTATTTTTTATCAAATTATGAAATACTTCCTTCGCTCACAATTTTAAATCACGGTTCCAGAAATCTTTATTTACTTTATAATGTTAACAATGAAAAAAAAAATATGCATCTTCTACGACCGTTGTCGAAACCAAACCTCTGTGTTCCAACTTTCTGAATGGTACCTCAATTATCAAGGTTGAAGGGTGCGGTCTACCGCAATTTTCAGCACCATTATTTTATTTTTTATTTGTACCAGATATTTTTCTTCTTATTTTAGACATAAATTTTGTGACTAAATTTGGCTCTTATGAAATTTTTTTATCTCTCATAGTTTTCGCGTAATGGCTTGTTAAAGTCATATTTTGCATGTTTCCATTTTAACGACTACACTAAAACCAACTGATATACCGAACTCAAAAAAATCACAGTGAATAAAGACACTGCAGGCTACAATGCCATGCTCATAAATTTTAAGAATAAAAATTATTTGTATTTAAACAAAAAATATTGAATTTTTTAATTTTTATTTTCAGTTTCAGCATTTTTTTAAAATTTAAATAATTTTTATTCTTTAATTTTATGAGCATGTCATTGTAGCCTGCAATGTCTTTATCCACTGTGATTTTTTTGAGTTTAGTATAGCAGTTGGTTGTAGTGTAATCGTTAAAACGGAAACATGCAAATATAACTTTAACAAGCCATTACGCGAAAACCATGAAAGAAAAAAATTCATAAGGGCCAAATTTATTCACATTTTATGTCTAAAATAAGAAAAATAATATCTGGTGCAAATAAAAAATAAAATAATGGTGATGAAAATTGCGGTAGACCGCGTCCTTAAGGGCTTGGGCCCGAGTTTCTCGGCTTTCGAGAGAATTATTTTTTAAATCCATACGAGAGTCAATATCGTAAAATTGCTTCGTAACTTTTTTGCAAATTGCTTTTACTGTGCAATGTAATTTTTCGAGACAAACTGTACGATGAGTGTAGCTAATTTATCAATTAAAAGGAAATTTCGTTAATTAACTAATTAGCAACTATTTTGCAGTGTTATGACTCGACAAAATTAGAATTAGCAGTTTAAATCAGTCATAACAAAGTTACGAAGCGACTTTACGATATCGGCTCCCATTTATGTTTTAAAAATTAATTGTCGTTAAATGCAAAGAAACTCGGTCCCATGCCCTTAAGTTACCTCTAATCATGAGTTACAATTAAAAAAAAAGTACAAAGTTTTAACATGACCTGCTTCCTTGAAGTTAAGACCAACAAGAATGTTATAGAGAAAAATTTTTGAATTTAAGATTTCTTTGATGTAATAGTATAACATAATAATAATAATAATAATAATATTATTATTATTACAAAGAGAAAAATAAATAAATTTTGAAGATTTAAAAAATTACATAGTTCTTAAAATAATTTTAAGTTACCTAATTTTAAGGAAAATTTCATTACATTAAATTTTAGGGATGCACTCTTTACCAAAAACTAATTTAATGATACCCTGTAATACGAATATATTACAGTGTCAAAATACCGTGGTTTCAATTTTTTAATATCTAAAATTACCACTTTTTATGACATAAAACAGCCTTCGCCAGTCTTAAATCAATAAATAATAGTACCAGTACAATATATTATTCACGAAATAATCTGTAACAGTAGCCAATAATACCGGTACATTACATAATTCATGAAATAATCTATAACAGTACAAAATAAAAATAAACAAGTACGGTAATAATCCACGCTTAACATATTACTAAATTATACAATATTAAGGCTACAGGTGACAAAATCAAGACGTACTACATATTCCAGCCCATGTAATATAATAAAAATATAGTCAATACAAAGATAAATGTGACATGTATGATACACAGAGAATAGTACGAAACATCCACAACAATATCACTAAACGAGCATACCAAATTAATTACGAGAATTTAAGAACAGAAATATAAATGTAAAGCAAACAACTCCACTATTGCAACAATGATTGTTGTAAGTAATGCATTCTTCAGAGTGTTAAGTATTGTTGTCGCTACACAACACAAACCATTTTCAGCGCTAGTTGGATTAGGGAAGTTATTCTGATCTCGAGGATTTGCAGCATCTGGTAGACAGGCGGTTACGTCACATCGGCGTAAGTGCTTGCTGCAGTTTTTGGCCGTTTAACGTCATATGAGCCAGTGCGCGCCGGCACAGGACGCAGAAGCAAGATGTGGTTAAAGATCACCTCATCGAGGAACAGCGCGAAAGTCCAGGAAGGTCGCTACCAGCAATGTTTAACGGTATGTTTGTGCCTTTTTTCCAGCACGGTTACAGCTGTAGTGTTAATATATATTCAAGACATTAAAACTACCCCATGCCAGTTTGGCATTTGGACCGGCAGTATTTAAGGGGGGGGGGGGGGCTTCCTGCAAAATTTTAATTGTTTTGATAAATTTTAAATCTGTACGAGACATTGTTTTATAGGCATACACTGCGAATATTTTTACAGCAACGAAAATTTTCTAAGCTTTCATAGATTTTTTTTTAATGGCATATCAAAGCTGAAATCTGCATACAATTTTTATACACGAAACGAAAACCAACTGACATACAGAAATGAAATAATTCCCACTGAAGAACAGTGTCACGGGCTACGCCTAAACATGAATGAAAAAACTGCATTGAATAATTTATGTATTTTTAGAAAATTGCTGAATTTGAAATTTAAAAAAATTTTCAACATTCTGTATTTTTTTAATACAAAAAAGTTCAGTGCAATGTTTTTATAGGCTACGCTATAAAAGCTAGAAAATTTCCATTACTGCGAAAAATAGTCACAATGTATATCTACAAAACAAACCATATCTCGTACAAAAATAAAAATTACTAAACTAATACAAATTTTGCGTAAACTCCCCTTTAAAAGTAATTTCCGAATCTGCCTAGTGTTAAATGTCCGCTGTTTGTAAACTCAGCAAAGGCCTGCTATTAATTCAGAATATCATAAAAATGTACAAAAATACGTTCAGTGTACATGGACATCATATGTTCATATGTCGAGCACCACCCTTTGTCAGTTGCTTTTGTAGGAAACATGATATGCATGATTTTACATGGAAGCTCGAGTGACGCAAAATTGATGAGTTCTCATAGGGGTATATCAGTCCTGCACCACTCTGCTCCAACTTGACCATGCTATTGTTTGGTCTTACAGTGTCCTTAAGATAACATGATCATACCGCGTGAAAAAAAAAAAAAAAAAAATGGCTACTAATTTGGGCACTGCCGAGCCGAGGATAAGGAGACGGACGGTATAGGAATATTAGGTGCAAAAATGAGCGAGGTTGGAAAAGCAGGTAGACCTCATGATGCCCAATGCTGGATTTTCAGGTCAGACTAGCTAGTGTAAAGCTGAAAGTAAATTATGCCAACACACTATCCTCTATTTCTCGACATCAGTAAAAATGTTACACGAGTATGACGTGGAAAGTTTGTTAGAATTTTATACCTATGTTGGTATGATCATAAATACTACAATTCCGGTTCTGCAATTTTGTTGTAAGCTTTAAAGTTAATGTCTAAATGTAGCAGCATTAATATGCTAATTCTAATTACAAGCACAGACGAGAAGGAAGAGTAGCATAACATTAACTTAAAATTGTGGAATCAGTTGTGTCCTATTAGACTACTGACATAGTTGACCGAAAATCACATGACAAAATTTAAGTTAGCTACCTGGGGACTTAGGAGTTTACAGTCGGATGCGATTTGCAAGTCTAGTCGTATTTGGTGTACAATTTGTTGTTTTCGTATGCAAGAACCATGCAAATATGGTCAAGTAAGACTTGCCTGTTTGCAGTGTCAGGCGAGTAGTTAGAACTAAGTGACTTGGCTGTGTCGCATACGACTGAGCTATGAAAATGGTGGAGTGGGTGGGCGTGCCATTCCTGCAAAGTTGAAGTAGAATTATTTTTTGTTGTAATTTGCAATTTACAGTAAGTTTGTTATGTGAAAATAAACAAAACAAATATTGAACAAATTTGCATGCACGGTAGTAGTTTTCGGAACTGTGATTATGGTACCACAATAAACCAAATTAACAAATTACATACATAATAATGTGAGGATTTGAGGTTGAAATTAGCTTATGTTAAATGATATTGCAACATTATCTAATTCATACAATGTAAACCCCCAAAAATCCAAGTCAAATTTCCAAATCACAGTTTCGAACACAGCTTTAGAAATGTAGCCTATACTAGCTACGTCGAGGGTGCTAGGGCACCACAACCATGTGTAAATTAATACTGATATCGATGTCAGTCCATAAGGAAAGACAAAACACAAAATTAACGTGTTGTCATACAACAGTTTTAGAGGTTAAATTATCAAGCCTTCAAATGGAAGTTCATAGGTAACCAATTCTATTTGCACAGACATTCCTTTGAACTTTCACAGAAGCCACCATACAGGTGACAGCACAAACAAATGAAATAGTGAGCTGTGATTGGCCAGTACAATGAGTGCAAGGTAGTAAAAACACAAACAAATGACATTTCTTTTCTAAATCCCTCGTGCCATTCGACTGGACTGTTCGGAATGCAGCGAACAATATCGAAGGCGACTACTTTAACATCCAGCATACCAATCCTCGCACACACCAACTCGCATACAATTTCGCCACTCGATTGAAATATAATAGCCTGAGAAGTCGAACATTTCCAGCATAAAACAGTGTGTTGGGCACTCCGAGAGTGTTGGGCACTCCGAGTGTGTTGGGCACTCCGAGAGTGTTGGGCACTCCGAGAGTGTTGGGCACTCCGAGAGTGTTGGGCACTCCGAGAGTGTTGGGCAATCCGAGAGTGATGGGCAATCCGAGAGTGATGGGCACTCTTCCACACTCTTGGAATGCCCAACACTCTTTGAGTGCCAAACTTTTGCAGCAGCCGACAAACTCGGAGTGCTCCACAAACCTACATTTTATATAGGTCCAACTAACGTATCTGTGTTCATTAGGTGTAACCTCAAGAGTTCTACGTCTCCTGAGCAATACAGATGTGCTGGGCACTACAAAAATTGTTGGATACCTCAAGAGAGAGAACGCTTGACGAGCGAGAACACTTGAACAGCGAGAACGCTTGAAGAGCGAGAACACGTGAACAGCGAGAATACTTGAAGAGCGAGAACACCTCAAGAGTGAGAACCATCTCAAGAGGTAGAAAACTACAAGAGAGTAACTACAAGAGTGAGGACACCTCAAAAGCAAGAACACCTTGAGAACGAAGTAAAGTAAAGAGCGAGAAACCCCTTAAGAAAAATATATGAATCTTCAAGAGAATGGAAATTAATTTTGTTGGACATTCCGAGTGTGTTGGGAAGAGGGAAATTGGTACTCCGAGGGAGCTGGGCACTCCGCGAGAGATGGGCACTCCGCGAGAGATGGGCACTCCGCGAGAGATGGGCACTCCGAGAGAGCTGGGCATTCCGAGAGAGCTGGGCACTCCGAGAGAGCTGGGCACTCCGAGACAGTTGGGAACCCCGAGACAGTTGGGAACTCCGGGAGAGTTGGAAACTCCGCGAGAGCTGAGCACTCCGAGACAGTTGGGCACTCCTAAGACAATTTGGGAACTTCCACAAATGTTAGGTACTTCCAGAGAATTGGTACTCCAAAAGTGTTCTGAACACCAAGGATGTTGGGAATTCAAGACGGTTGGACATTACAAGAGTGTTTGATATTCCAAAAAAACTTGGACATTTCGAGAATGTTTTACAATCCAAGAGTGTTGTGCACTGAAAACGTTGGGCACTTCAAGATTGTGATCATGTTTAGAGTGGACACCTCAAGAGCACAGACAAAGAGCGTGGAAACTCGAAAATGTTGGGCTATCCAAATGTGTTCGGCTTAGGAATATTGTGAACTCCAAAAGTACTTGACACTCCAACAGTGTTGACCACCTTAAGATTGTAAACATCAAGAGCATGAACAGAGAGAATGGACACCACAGGATGGTGAACACCTTAAGAGCACAGACACCTCAAATGTATGGACACCTCAGGAGTAAATGACACATCAAGAGCATGAATATTTGAAATGCGAGAAAACCTCAACAGCAAAAAAACCTAGACAGCAAAAATCCTAGAGACAATAAATCTAAAGAGCGAGAACAATTCAAGAACGAGGACAAATCACGAGTGTGGACACATGGAGAGCAAGAACACATCAAAAGCGAAAACCTCTTGAAAAAGAAGACACATAAAGAGAGAGATCAATTCAGGGGCAGTGAAACTTTAAGTGACAGCCAATTCAAGAAAACTTCAAGAGCACGGAAACTAATATATATTGTTGGTCATTCAGAGAGAGTGTTGCACTCCGAAAGAGATAAAAACTCGGCAGACAGCATTGGAGACTCAGAAGCATTGGTGATTCATAGAGCATTGGAGAATCAGAGAGTGACTCATACAGCGTTAGACTCGGAGAGCGTTAGACTCAGAAAATATTAGAGACTTAGAATACATAAGACTCAAAGAGTATTAAGACTCAGAGAGCATTAGACTAGGAGAGCATTAGACTCGGAGAGCATAAGACTCAGAGAGAATTACTCAGAGAACACTGAGACTCAGAGTGTTAAGACTCAGAGAGCGTTAGACCCAGCAGTGTTAGGCTAAGAGAGCATTAGGCTCAAAAAGTGTTAGACTCAGAGCATTAGACTCAGAGAGCATTATGCTCAGAGCATTAGACTCAGAGAGCATTATGCTCAGAGCATTAGACTCAGAGAGCATTATACTCAGAGCTTTCAGGCTCAATGAGCATTTGATTAACAGAGTGTTAGACTCAGAGAGCATTAGATTAAGATACTGTTCGATTAATAGACTTATATTAATAGAGCCTTAGATTAAGAGAGCATTAGACTCAGAGAACATTAGACTCAGAGAACATTAGACTCAGAGAACATTAGACTCAGAGAACATTAGACTCAGAGAGCATTAGACTCAGAGAGCACTAGACTCAGAGAGCATTATGCTCAGAGCATTAGACTCGGAGAGCATTAGACTCAGAGAGCATTAGACTCAGAGAGCATTAGACTCAGAGAGCATTAGACTCAGAGCATTAGACTCAGAAAGCATTCGACTCAGAGAGCATTAGACAGAGTGTTGTGACTCAGAGGGCTTTGTGACTCAGAGCATTGTGGCCCAGAGAGCATTGAGATTCAGAGCGTACTTAGATTAAGAGAATGTTAGACTCAAGAAAACCTTAGACTCAAAAGAACGTTACTCAGAGAGCAATAGACTCAGCGAGCAATATATCCAGAGAGCATTAAATTCAGAGAGCATTAGACTCAGAGCATCAGATTAAGACAGTGTTGAGACTCAAGAGCATTAGATTAAGAGAGCGTAAGACTCAGAGAGCATAAAACTCAGGGAGCGTAAGACTCAGGGAGCATAAGACTCAGGGTGCGTAAGACTCAGGGAGCGTAAGACTCAGGGAGCGTAAGACTCAGGGAGCGTAAGACTCAGGGAGCATAAGACTCAGGGAGCATAAGACTCAGGGAGCATAAGACTCAGAGACCATTAGACTCAGAGAGCATTAGACTCAGAGAGTGTTAGACTCAGAGAGTGTTAGACTCAGAGAGTGTTAGACTCAGAGAGTGTTAGACTCAGAGAGTGTTAGACACAGAGAGCATTAGACTCAGAGAGTGTAAGACTCAGAACATTAGACTCAGAGAGCATAAGACTTAGAGTGTAAGACTCAGAGCATTAAACTCAGAGAGCATTAGACTCAGAGGGCGTTAGACTCAGAGAGCGTTAGACTCAGAGAGCGTTAGACTCAGAGCATTAGACTCAGAGAGCGTTAGACTCAGAGAGCGTTAGACTCAGAGAGCGTTAGACTCAGAGAGTGTTAGACTCAGAGAGCATTAGACTCAGAGAGCATTAGACTCAGAGAGCGTTAAGACTCAGAGAGCATTAAGATTAAGAGAGCATTAAGACTCAGAGAGCGTTAAGACTCAAAGAGCGTTAAGACTCAAAGAGCGTTGCGACTCAAAGGGTGTTAAGACTCAAAGGGTGTTAAGACTCAAAGAGCGTTAAGACTCAAAGAGCGTTAAGACTCAGAGAGCATTAAGACTCAGAGAGCATTAAGACTCAGAGAGCATTAAGACTCAGAGAGCATTAAGACTCAGAGAGCATTAAGATTAAGAGAGCATAAGATGCAGAGAGCATTAGACTCAGAAAGTGTCAGACATAGAGAGGATTAAGCCTCAGGAGTATTAGATTAGAATGGGCTTTAGACTCACAGAGCATTAGAATCACAGAGCATTAGACTCACAGAGCATTAGAATCACAGAACATTAGACTCAGAGCATCAGATTAAGACAGTGTTGAGGCTCAAGAGCATTTAGGCTCAAGAGCATTAGATTAAGAGAGCGTAAGACTCAGAGAGCATAAGACTCAGAGAGCGTTAGACTCAGAGAGCATTAGACTCAGAGAGCGTTAGACTCAGAGAGCGTTAGACTCAGAGAGCGTTAGACTCAGAGAGCATTAGACTCAGAGAGCATTAGACTCAGAGAGCGTTAGACTCAGAGAGCATTAGACTCAGAGAGCGTTAGACTCAGAGAGCGTTAGACTCAGAGAGCATTAGACTCAGAGAGCGTTAGACTCAGAGAGCGTTAGACTCAGAGAGCGTTAGACTCAGAGCAGAGAGCGTTAGACTCAGAGCAGAGAGCATTGGAGGCTCAGAGAGGCATTAAGACTCAGATAGAGCGTAAAGACTCAGAGAGAGCGTTAAGACTCAGAGAGAGCGTTAAGACTCAGAGAGAGCGTTAAGACTCAGAGAGAGCGTTAAGACTCAGAGAGAGCGTTAAGACTCAGAGAGAGCGTTA
>PNEQ01101082.1:9763-34848 GCA_003012365.1 Medauroidea extradentata | reverse complement strand
TTCATCATGTTTCGGATATGCTTTTAGTCACGTAGGCCACCCTCGAAGGGTTAAGACGCAGTTGGGACAGGTATCTATGACGTAGGTTCGGCGGTTTTCCCACTATGAGCCACCCGGGCTTTGAGTCATCGGCCAGCCCTCAAGGTGTTACGAAACAGCCGCCGACCACTGGCCTCCAGGAACATGGCACGCAACAATACATACCCTAACACGAAATAACCGTACCCGATCTAATCTATATTTAACCGACCTACCCTTACCCGACCTAACCTAACCCGACCTAACCTAAACCGACATAACCTAGCCTGACCTAACCTAAACCGACCTAACTTTACCTGACCTTATAACGCGACCTTATCCAACCCGACCTTATCCAGCCTAACCCGACCTAACCTAACCTATCCAAACCTAACCCAAACAAACAGGACCTAACCTGACATAAACCAACCCAACCTAACCTAAACACAACTAACCTAACCCGACCTAACCTAACCCGACCTAACCTAACCCCACCTAACCTGACCCCACCTAACCTAACCCCACCTAACCTAACCCGAACATAAACCGACCTAAACTTACCCGACCTAACCCAACCCGATGTAACCTTACCCGACCTAACACATCACGACATAACCAAACCTAACTAAATCTTACCCGAACTAACCCGATGTAATGTAACCTGACCTAACATATTATTACATAACCTAACCCGACCTAACCGAACCTGATCTAGCCAAAACCTGACAATATCTAACCTAACCCGACCTAGGTTTACACGACATATCCTAAACCGACCTAACCTAACCAATCCTATCCAAATCTAACCTGACCTAACCTAAACCGAACTAACCTAACCCGACCTAACCTAACCCGACCTATCCAAACCTGACCTAACCTAACCCGAACTATCCTAACCGGACCTTATATAACCGCGATCTTATCTAACCTAACCCGACATAACCTAATCATTCCTAACAGAAATTGTATTGCAACAAGTTGCACTTTGTTGCACTTTGTTGCACTTTCTTGCACTAAGTTGTACTTTCAAGCAACTAAGTTGCACTTTCTTGTACTAAAGTTACACTTTCTTGCACTATGTTGCACTTTCATGCAGAATGTTGCACTTTCTTGCACTAAGTTGTACTTTCTTGCATTTAAACATCTTTTTTCAACTATGTTGCATTTTCTGCACTGTGCTACACTTAATTGCACTATGTGGCTTTTCCTTGCATTATATTTCACTATCTTGCACTATGTTGCACTTTTTGTCACTATGTTGCACAATATTGAATTAAGTTGCACTCTTTTGCACTATGTTGCACTTGCACTGATTTCGTTTAGCATGCATTAAACTGACTAATAAAATTTTACAGTATCACTAATTAACTTAAGCTAAACTAACGCGACCAATCATAACCCGACCAAACCTAAACCGACAGATCCTAACCCGACTTTGCAAAACCCGACCTAAGCTAACCAGATTTTGCTCAACCCGACCAACCTAACACGACTTTAATTAACCTGACACAACCTAACTTAATGAAATTTACCTAACCCAACCCATTCTACCACAAACTAAACATATTTGGCACTAAACTAAGTAGCACTTTCATACACAATGTTGCACTTTCTTGCACTAAGTTGCACTCTCTTGCATTATGTTGCATTTTATGACACTTTATTGGATTAAGTTCCTTCAGCACGCATTAAATTGACTAATAAAACCTTAACGTCCCTAATTAACATTAGCTAGGCTAAAACGACCGGACACAACTTAACCTAACTTATCCCGATCTAACATAACCCAATTTTACTTAACCTAACTTTTACTAAACCTAATCCTTACTTACCCAAAATCGACCTAACATAACCCGACCTAACATAATATGACATAACCTAACCCGACCTAACCTAATCCGACCTAACCTAATCCGACCTAACCTAACACGACAATATCTTACATAATCCGACATAATCTAACCCGACAAAATCTTACCTAATCCGACATAACCTAACCCGACATAACCTTACCCGACATAATTTAACCCAACATAAGCTAAGCAAACCTAACTTAACCTAACCAAATCTAACCTAACCAAACCTAACCAAACCTAAAGAAACCAAACATAACATAACCTAACACGAACTAACCTTAAACGACATAACCTAACCTTAACAGGACTAACCGCACCCTACCTAAACTTAACCGACATAACATAATCTTAACTGGCCTAACCTAACCCGACCTAACCTAACCCGAACTTATTTAACCTAACACGACCTAACCTTTCCCGACCTAACCTTTCCCGACCTAAACTAACCTTAACCGACCTAACATAACCATAACTGACCTAACCTTACCCGACATAACCTTCCCCGACCTAATCTAACCCGAACTTATCTAAACCGATCTTATCTAACCCGATCTTATCTAACCCAACCCGACCTTATCTAACCTATCCCGACCTTATCTAACCTAACCCGACCTAACCTAACCCGACCTAATCTAACCCGACCTAACCTGACCATACCTAACCTGACCTTACCTAACCTGACCTTACCTAACCTTACCTTACCTAACCTAACCAGACCTAACCTATCCTTACCCAACCATACTGACATAAACTAACCCAACCCTACTTAACCCGACCTAACCTAATCTTTATTGCCCCGAATTGCACTTTGTTGCACTTTCTTGAACTAAGTTGCACTATCTTGTACTAAGATGGACTTTCTTGCACTAAGTTGGACATTCTTGCACTAAGTTACACTTTCCTGCACTAAGTTACCCTTTATGGCACTAAGTTGCACTTTCATGCAATATGTTGCACTTTGCTGCACTAAGTTGCAACTTTCTTGCACTAAATAGCATTTCTTCAACTATATTGCATTTTCTTGAACTATGTTGCACTTTCTAGTATTATGTTGCATTTCCTTGCACTATATTGCACATTCTTGCACTATGTTGCACTTTCTGTCACTATGTTGCACACTATTGCATTAAGTTGCACTCTTTTGCACTAAGTTGCACTTGCACTGATTTCGTTTGGAATGCATTAAATTGACTAATTAAATATAAAAACGTCACTAATTAATATAAGCTGGACTAACCCGACCTATTATAACCCGACCTATCATAAACCGACCAAACATAACCCGACCTAATCTAAACCGACCAAATCTAACCCGAGTTAACATAACCTAACCAAACTTACCTAACCTAACAAATCATAACCTAACCCGACCTAACCTAAACTTAACCGACCTAACATAACTCGACCTAACCTAAACCGACCTAAAATAACCTACCTTAACCCAAACTAACATAACCTAACCCGTCATAACCAAATCCGACCTTACCTAACCCGACATAACATAACCCGAACTAAACTAACATAACCCGTCTAACATAACTCGACATAACGAAACAAAACCAATTATAACCTAAACCGACCTAACAAAACACGACCTCACATAACCTGATGTAACCTAATTCGACCTAACAAAACACGACATAACATAACCTGACCTAACCCGATCTAAAATAACCCTAAACCGACGTAATCTAACCTAACCAGATCTAATTTAAATCGATCTAACCTAATTCGACCTAACCTAACCCGACCTTACCTAACTGGCCCTAACTTAAACCGACCTAACCTAACCTGAAGTAACCTAACTCGAGCTAACATCACCCATCCTAACCTAACCTAACACGACATAACCTAAATTTTATTGCAATTATTGCACTTTGTTGCGCAAAGTTGACTAATTTGAACTTTCTTCCACAAAATTGCACATTCTTGCTGTAAGATGCACTTTCTCGCACTAAGTTACACTTTCTCGCACTAAGTTGCACTTTCTTGCACTAAGTTACACTTTCTTGCACTAAGTTGCACTTTCTTGCACTAAGAAGCACTTTCTTGCACTATGTTGCACTTTCTTTTTCTTTGTTGTTCTTTATTGCATTAAGTCACACTGTTTTGCACTACATTGCTCTTGCACTGTGTATCTTTACCATGCATTAAAATGACTAGTATAAAATTAATTATCCCTAAATAACATAAGCTAGCCTTACCGGACCTAAAATAACCGTACTTAACCTTACCGTATCTAACCTCACCTTAACCGTGCTAACCTAACCCGACCTAACCTAACCCGACTAAATCTAACACGACTTAACCTAACCCGACCTAACCTAACCCGACCTTATTTAACCTAACCCTACCTAACAAAACCCGACCTAAACTAACCCGAACTAAATGAACCCGAACTAAACTAACCCGAACTAAATTAACCCAACCTAAACTAACCCGACCTAAACAAACCTAACCCGACCTAACCTAAACCGACCTAACCTTTCCTAAACCAACCTAACCTGAGCTAAAGTAACCCGACCTAACCCATCAAAATTAACCCTATATAATCAAACCCAACCTGACCTAACCCAACCTAACTTGAGCTAAATAACTTATCTTAAACTAACACGACCTAACCTTATTATACCTAAACTTAATTTTGTTGCACTTAGTAGCACTATCTTGCACTAAGTTGTACTTCCTTGCTCTTAGATACACTTTCTTTCAATAAGTTGCACTTTCTTGCACTAACACATTCTTGTTCTACGATGCATTAACTTGCACAATGTTGAACTTTCTTCTACTATGTTGCATTTTCTTCTATGAAGTTGCATTTTTTTGCACTTTGTTGCACTTTCTCGTAATATTATGCACTTTATTGCATTAAATTGCACTGTTTTTCACTAAGTTGCACTTGCACTGAGTTTCTTTACCATGTATTAAATTGACTAATAAATCTAAAATATCCCTAATTAACATAAGCTAGCCTAACCCGACCTAACCAAAACTTAACCGACCTAACCTAAACAGGCCTAACCTATCCCGACATAACATAAATAGACTTATTCTAACCCGACCTAACCTAACCCGACTTTACCTATCCCTAAATAACATAATACGACCTAACCTAACCCGACGTAACCAAACCCGACCTAACCTAACATAACACGACATAACCTAAACAGACCCGACCTAACATATGCCGACCTAACATATCCCGACATTAATTAAGCCCAACCTAACCTAACAGGAGGTATCCTAACCTAACTAAACACAACAGAACCTAACCAGACATGACATAAACCGACCTAACGTAACCTGACCCAAATAACACGATGTAATCTTACCCGACCTAATATAATACGACATAAACAAACCTAACCTAAACTAACCTAAACCGAACTGAACTAAACCAACCTAACCTAACACGACCTAACCTAACCCGACCTAACATAACCCGATGTAACCTAACCCGACATAACACAAGACGAAATATCCTAACCCGACCTAACCTAACCTGATTTAACCTAACATAACCCGATCTAACCTAACATAACCCGATCTAACCTAACATAACACGACATAACCTAACCTAAACAAGCCTTCCTAACCCGACCTAACCTAACCCGATGTAACCTAACACGAACTAAACTAAACTGACGTAACCTAACCCAAAATAATCTAACCTAAGCCGAACTAACTTAACCCGACCTAACCTAAACTTAACCGACCTAACCTAAACTTAACCGACCTAACATATCCCGACATAAAATAACCCAAACTAACATAACCCGACCTAACCCACCCAACCCGACAAAACCTAACCTTAATCGACCTTATTTAAGCTGACCTAACCTAAACCGACCTAACCTAGCCCGACCTATCCTAAACCGATCTAAACTAACCCGACCTTACCTAACCCGACATTACCTAACATAACCCAACCTTATGCAACCCGAACAAATCTAACCTAACCAGACATAACCTAACCCGACTTAACCTAACCCGATCTTACCTATCCTAACCCGATATAACCTGACCTAAACTAACCAGACAAAAAACTTAACTTTAATACAAAAAGGGGCACTTTGTAGCACTAAGTTGCACTTTGTAACACTACTTTGCACTTTGTGGCACTACATTGCACTTTCTTCCACTACATTGCACTTTCTTCCACTACGTTGCACTTTCTTCCACTACGTTGCACTTTCTTGCACTAAGTTGCACTTTCTGCACTAAGTTGCACTTTCTTGCACTATGTTGCTCGTGTGCTGTGTATCTTTACCAAGCATTAAATTGACTAATAAAAATTAAATATCCCTAAATAACATAAGCTAGCCTTACAGGACCTAAAATAACCCGACCTAACCTTACCCGATATTACCTTAACTTAACAAAGCAAACCTAACCCAACCTAACCTATCCCGACACAACATAACCCGACCTAACATAACCCGAACTAACCTAACCCGACCTAACCTAAACCGACCAAACCTAAAACGACCTAACCTAACCCGACCTAACATAACCAGGCCTAACCTAGCCCGACCTAATTTAACCTATCCTAACCTAGCCTAAACAAACAGCACCTTAACCAATCCTAACCCATCCTAACCTGACATAAACCAATCTAACATAACCTAAACACACCTAACCTAACCCGACCTAACCAAACATAAAACGAACTAAACTTACCCGAACTAACCTAACCCGACGTAACCTAACCCGACCTAACATATCACACCATAACCAAACCAAACTAAATCTTACCCGAACTAACCCAATGTAATGTAACTAGACTTAACATTATATTACATAACCTAACCCGAACTAACCTTATCTGATCCAGCCTAAACCCTAAAATATCTAACCTAACCCGACCTAGGCTAACCCGACATATCCTAACCCGAAATAACCTAAACAAACCTATCCAAACCTAATCTAACCCGACTTAACATAAACCGACCTAACCTAACCCGACTTTGCATAACCAGGCCTAACCTAACCAGATTTTGCTCAACCCGACCTAACCTAACACGACTTTAATTTACCTTACCTGCCCTAACATAATGAAACTTTAGCTAACCCAAACCATTCTACCACAAACTAAACATTGTGCACTAAACTAAGTTGCATTTCCATGCACTATGTTGCGCTTCCTTACACTAAAATGCACTCTCTTGTATTATGTTGCACTTTATGACACTTTATTGCACTAAGTTCCTTCAGCACGTATTAAATTAACTAATAAAATGTATATGTCTCTAACATAAGCTAGACTAACCCGACCTGACCCAACTTAACTTATCCTAACCTAACCTAACACAATCTTACTAACGCTAACTTTTATTAAACCTGACCCTTACATAACCTAATACGACCTAACCTAACATGACATTACCTAACCCGAACTAACCTAACCCGACCTAACCTAACCCGACCTAATCTAATCCGAACTAATCTATTCCGACCTAACCTAACAAGACCTAAACTAACCCGACCTAACATATGCCGACCTAACATATACCGACATAAATTAAACCCAACCTAACCTAGCAGGAGGTACTCTAACCTAACAAAACCCAACATAACCTAACCAGACATAACCTAAACCGACCTAAGGTAACCCAATCTAAAATAACCCGAACAAACATAACCCGACCAAACCTAACCCGATCAAACCTAATCCGACGAAACCTAACCCGACGTAACATAACCCGATATAAACTACCCAACCTAACAAAACATTACCTAACAAAAACCGACCTAACTTAACACGACCTAACCAAACCTAACCTAACAAAACCTAACCTAACCAATCCTAACCTAAACCGACCTAACGTAACCCGACCCAAATAACGCGATGTAACCTTACCCGACCTAATATATTACGACATAAACAAACCTAACCAAACCTAACCTAAAACGACCTGACACTAAATCGACCCAACCTAACACGACCTAACCTACACTACCTAACCTAACACGACCTAATCTTACTCAGCCTAACCTAACCCGACCTAACCTAACCCGAACTAACCTTACCCGACATAACCTAACCCGAACTAACATAATCCGAACTAACCTAACAAGATCTAAACTAACCTGAAGTAACTGAACCAGATCTAACATATCCCGACATAACATAACCCGAAGTAACCTAACCAGACCTAATCCGACCTAACCTAACCCGACATAACCTAACCTAACCCAACCTTATGTAACCCGAACAAATCTAACCTAACCAGACATAACCTAACCCGACTTAACCTAACCCGACCTTACCAAACCTAACCCGATCTAACCTGACCTAATCTAACCCGATCTAACCTGACCTAATCTAACCCGACATAACCTTAACTTTAATCCAAAAAGTTGCACTTTGTAGCACTAAGTTGCACTTTGTAGCACTATGTTGCAATTTGTGGCACTACGTTGCAATTTCTTCCACTACGTTGCACTTTCTTCCACTACATTGCACTTTTTCCACTACGTTGCACTTTCTTCCACTACGTTGCACTTTCTTCCACTACGTTGCACTTTCTTCCACTACGTTGCATTTTCTTCCACTACGTTGCATTTTCTTACACTACGTTGCACTTTCTTCCACTATGTTGCACTCTCTTCCACTATGTTGCACTCTCTTCCACTACGTTGCACTCTCTTTCACAATGTTGCACTCTCTTCAACTACGTTGCAATCTCTTCCACTTCGTTGCACTTTCTTCCACAACGTTGCACTTTCTTCCACTACATTGCACTTTCTTCCATTATGTTGCACTTTTTTCCACTACGTTGCACTTTCTTCTAATAGGTTGCACTTTCTTCCACTACATTGCACTTTCTTCCACTACGTTGCACTTTCTCCCACTACATTGCACTTTCTTCCACTTCATTATACTTTCTTCCACTATGTTGCACTTTCTTCCACTATGTTGCACTTTCTTCCACTACGTTGCACTTTCTTCCACTTTGTTGCACTTTCTTCCACTTTGTTGCACTTTCTTCCACTTCGTTGCACTTTCTTCCACTGCATTGTACTTTCTTCCACTATGTTGCACTTTCTTTCACTACGTTGCACTTTCTTGCACTAAGTTGCACTTTCTTGCACTATGTTCCACTTTCTTGTTCTTTGTTGCACTTTATTGCATTAAGTCACACTGTTTCGCACTATGTTGCTCTTGCACTATGTATCTTTACCATGCATTAAATTGACTAATAAAAATTAAATATACCTAATAACATAAGCTAGCCTTACCGGACCTTAAATAACCCGACCTAACCTTACCCGATCTAACCTTACCTTAACAAAGCAAACCTAACCCGACCTAACCTATCCCGACATAACATAACCCGTCCTAACATAACCCGACCTAACCTAACCCGACCTAACCAAACATAAACCAACATAAACTTACCCGACCTAACCTAACCCGATGTAACCTAACCCGACCTAACATATCACACCATAACCAAACCAAACTAAATCTTACCCGAACTAACCCGATGTATTGTAACTAGACTTAACATAATATTACATAACCTAACCCGAACTAACCTTATCTGATCCAGCCTAAACCCGAAAATATCTAACCTAACCCGACCTAGGCTAACCCGACATAACCTAAACAAACCTATCCAAACCTATTCAAACCCGACTTAACATAAACCGACCTAACCTAACCCGACTTTGCATAACCAGGCCTAACCTAACCAGATTTTGCTCAACCCGACCTAACCTAACACGACTTTAATTTACCTTACCTGCCCTAACATAATGAAACTTTAGCTAACCCAAACCATTCTACCACAAACTAAACATTGTGCACTAAACTAAGTTGCATTTCCATGCACTATGTTGCGCTTCCTTACACTAAAATGCACTCTCTTGTATTATGTTGCACTTTATGACACTTTATTGCACTAAGTTCCTTCAGCACGTATTCAATTAACTAATAAAATGTATATGTCTCTAACATAAGCTAGACTAACCCGACCTGACACAACTTAACTTATCCTGACCTAACCTAACACAATCTTACTAACGCTAACTTTTATTAAACCCGACCCTTACATAACCTAATACGACCTAACCTAACATGATATTACCTAACCCGAATTAACCTAACCCAACCTTACCTAACCCAACCTAATCTAATCCAAACTAATCTATTCCGACCTAACCTAACAAGACCTATACTAACCCGACCTAACGTATGCCGACCTAACATATACCGACATAAATTAAACCCAACCTAACCTAGCAGGAGGTACCCTAACCTAACAAAACCCAACATAACCTAACCAGACATAACCTAAACCGACCTAACGTAACCCAATCTAAAATAACCCGAACAAACATAACCCGAACAAACATAACCCGACCAAACCTAACCCGACCAAACCTAATCCGACGAAACCTAACCCGATCTAACATAACCCGATATAAACTAACCCAACCTAACAAAACATTACCTAACCAAAACCGACCTAACTTAACACGACCTAACCAAACCTAAACTAACCAAACGTAACCTAACCAATCCTAACCTAAACCGACCTAACGTAAACCGACCCAAATAACCCGATGTAACCTTACCCGACCTAATATAATACGACATAAACAAACCTAACCAAACCTAACCTAAAACGACCTGACTCTAAATCGACCCAACCTAACACGACCTAACCTACACTACCTAACCTAACACGACCTAATCTAACCCGACCTTAACTAACCCGACCTAATCTTACTCAGCCTAACCTAACCCGACCTAACCTAACCCGAACTAACCTTACCCGACATAACCTAACCCGAACTAACATAATCCGAACTAACCTAACAAGACCTAAACTAACCTGAAGTAACTAAACCAGATCTAACATATCCCGACATAACATAACCCGAAGTAACCTAACCAGACCTAATCCGACCTAACCTAACCCGACATAACCTAACCTAACCCAACCTTATGTAACCCGAACAAATCTAACCTAACCAGACATAACCTAACCCGACTTAACCTAACCCGACCTTACCAATCCTAACCCGATCTAACCTGACCTAATCTAACCCGATCTAACCTGACCTAATCTAACCCGACATAACCTTAACTTTAATCCAAAAAGTTGCACTTTGTAGCACTAAGTTGCACTTTGTAGCACTATATTGCAATTTGTGGCACTATGTTGCAATTTGTGGCACTACATTGCACTTTGTGGCACTACAATGCACTTTCTTCCACTACATTGCACTTTCTTACACTACGTTGCACTTTCTTCCATTACGTTGAACTTTTTCCACTACGTTGCACTTTCTTCCACTACGTTGCACTTTCTTCCACTATGTTGCACTTTCTTCCACTTCTTTGCACTTTCTTCCACTACGTTGCACTTTCTTCCACTACATTGCACTTTTTCCACTATGTTGCATTTTCTTCCAATACGTTGCACTTTCTTCCACTATGTTGCACTTTCTTCCACTTCGTTGCACTTTCTTCCACTACGTTGCACTTTCTTGCACTACATTGCACTTTCTTCCATTACGTTGCACTTTTTTCCACTACATTGCACTTTCTTCTACTAGGTTGCACTTTCTTCCACTACGTTGCACTTTCTTCCACTACGTTGCACTTTCTCCCACTACATTGCACTTTCTTCCACTTCATTGCACTTTCTTCCACTACGTTGCACTTTCTTTCACTACGTTGCACTTTCTTCCACTACGTTGCACTTTCTTCCACTTTGTTGCACTTTCTTCCACTTTGTTGCACTTTCTTCCACTACGTTGCACTTTCTTCCACTACGTTGCACTTTCTTCCACTGCATTGTACTTTCTTCCACTATGTTGCACTTTCTTTCACTACGTTGCACTGTCTTGCACTAAGTTGCACTTTCTTGCACTATGTTCCACTTTCTTGTTCTTTGTTGCACTTTATTGCATTAAGTGACACTGTTTCGCACTATGTTGCTCTTGCACTGTGTATCTTTACCATGCATTAAATTGACTAATAAAATTAAATATCCCTAATAACATAAGCTAGCCTTACCGGACCTTAAATAACCCGACCTAACCTTACCCGATCTAACCTTACCTTAACAAAGCAAACCTAACCCGACCTAACCTATCCCGACATATCACACCATAACCAAACCAAACTAAATCTTACCCGAACTAACCCGATGTAATGTAACTAGACTTAACATAATATTACATAACCTAACCCGAACTAACCTTATCTGATCTAGCCTAAACCCGAAAATATCTAACCTAACCCGACATATCCTAACCCGACCTAACCTAAACAAACCTATCCAAACCTAATCTAACGCGACTTAACATAAACCGACCTAACCTAACCCGACTTTGCATAACCAGGTCTAACCTAAGCAGATTTTGCTCAACCCGACCTAACCTAACACGATTTTAATTTACCTTACCTGCCCTAACATAATGAAACTTTAGCTAACCCAAACCATTCTACCACAAACTAAACATTGTGCACTAAACTAAGTTGCATTTCCATGCACTATGTTGCGCTTCCTTACACTAAAATGCACTCTCTTGTATTATGTTGCACTTTATGACACTTTATTGCACTAAGTTCCTTCAGCACACATTAAATTAACTAATAAAATGTATATGTCTCTAACATAAGCTAGACTAACCCGACCTGACCCAACTTAACTTATCCTGACCTAACCTAACGCAATCTTACTAACCCTAACTTTTATTAAACCTGAACCTTACATAACCTAATATGACCTAACCTAACATGACATTACCTAACCCGAACTAACCTAACCCGACCTAACCTAACCCGACCAAATCTAATCCGACCTAATCTATTCCAACCTAACCTAACAAGCCCTAAACTAACCCGACCTAACATATGCCGACCTAACATATCCCGACATAAATTAAACACAACCTAACCTAACAGCAGGTATCCTAACCTAACTAAACCCAACATAACCTAACCAGACATAACCTAAACCGACCTAACGTAACCCAATCTAAAATAACCCGACCAAACCTAACCCAATCAAACCTAACCAGACGAAATCTAACCCGACCTAATATAACCCGATATAAAGTATCCCAACCTAACAAAACATCACCTAACCAAAACCGACCTAACTGAATACGACCTAACCAAACCTAACCTAACCAAACATAACCTAACCAAACCTAACCTAAAACGACCTAACGTAACCCGACCCAAATAACCCGATGTAACCTTACCCGACCTAATATAATACGACATAAACAAACCTAACCAAACCTAACCTAAACCGACCTGACCTAAACCGACCTAACCTAACACGACCTAACCTAACACGACCTAACCTAACACGACCTAACCTAACACGACCTAAAATAACTCGACCTAACATAACTCGATGTAACCTAACCCGACATAACTTAAAACAAAATATCCTAACCCGACCTAACCTAACCTGATCTAAACTAACATAACCCGATCTAACCTAACGTAACCCGACATAACCTAACCAAAACAAGCATTCCTAACCCGACCTAACCTAACCCGACCTAAACTAACCCGAACATAACCGGACCTAACATTCCCCACCTAACCCAACCTAACCAATTCCGAGCTTACACAACCTAACCTAACTCGAAGTAACCTACCCCGACATAACCTTACCAAACCTAACATAAATCGACCTAAACTTACCTGACCTGTCGTAGCCTGTTGTAACCTAACCCGACCTAACATATCACAACATAACCATACCTAAATAAACCTAACCCGATCCAACCCAACCCGACAAAACCTAACCTTAACCGACCTAACCTAAGCCGACCTAATCTAAGCAGACCTGACCTAACCCGACCTGACCTAACCCGAGCTAACCTAACTGGACCTAACTGTCACGCCACCCCCAGTCCGAAATCGAACCTCGGGTGAGTGAAGGGGATGAGAAGGGAAAGTGGTAGCTCTACCTGGCCAAAGGGGAAGAGGTAGATACGCTGCCACCACCTACCAATTAAAACAGCTGGTAGGAACTGTAATTGAGACTTATGTTATATGGTAGCGAAGTCTCGTAGAGCGGCCTAGGCTGAGAGGCGGCGGGGAGGATTCGTGCAAGGGTTTATACCCATAGAGCAGGGTTAAGGGCGACGTCGGACAATATTTACAGATTATATACTGGAACAAGCTAATTTTATCTTCACTCAAGGAGACCTCAACACAATAAATTAAATTCTACAATAAATCTATATGTTATAGTGAAACTCTTAATATTATCTAAGTTAATTTCACTTCAACTAACAAACTACTTCTTATAATCCTCAGTTGACTGGAGCAAAAATTCCCTCTTACTTATTCTCCTTAAATTACATTAAAATAAAGGTAATCTTGCAGAGTTACTATAGACTCCATCTCCCGACAGGTGTTATCCACGTCCTCTCAAACTTGAAGTCACAGTAGTGACAGAAACATACTCTTAGTAATTTTGTTGTCCGTTTAGGCACAAGGAGTACCTTCACCTGAAAGTTATATGTTACCAAATCTCTTTGCAAACAAGTGGGACAACGGACCATTCTAAATAAAAGTTATATTTTTAAATCAACTAATTTATTACTTTAACTTGACAGTGATACGCCAATATGGCTCGCTTAATTTACATTTAACACAAGAATAACAATTGAATTAGTAACCAATCATTTAGTTTAATAAGTAACCAATAATTGAAATTTGAACATGAACTAGTGAAGGAACGCGACCGGACGAATGTAGACTACTGAAGTTAAATTAAAATCAAGCTAGTTAATTGATGATCAACTTACATTCTGAAGTCAGGCCGCACTTGCGATCGGAGTCCCCGACCGGACCTCTTCTCCTGCAACCACGTCACGCCGAGCTCAACGAAGAAAGAGAATGAGAGCTCTCGAGCTGTAGCGCTCAAGTGTATATATTCGCGAGCTGGTCGTGATATGATGGACTAACAGACGGGTGGTCATCGCCAAGAATTGACCTGATCTGGCCCGGACCGGCCAAGCTCCCGGATACGTTACGTAAAGATTTAATGAAAAAGTTATTTTTCTGGCGTGCTCGCTTTGTCATGATATGGTGCAATGTGTGGCCTGACTCCTGTTTGCGTCATATTCAGTCGGATATTACTGGATTATATGAGGCATCTTTCTGGTCAACAACTCACCAGTATTTTTCCTCTGGTTATATCATCACATCGGGCTGTAAACACGTGACCCGTTACAACACATAGTAACACAAAACACAATATCTTTCATAGTACAATAATTAAATTCAATTCTGGCCTCATAGTTAATAAATTCTTAAATAGCTAACTAATTCACGTCCGACCGAACGTGACAACTAATATGACTCGTGTTGACAGGCATAGGCCTGACATAACCTAACCCGATCGAACCTAACATAACACGACTTAACTAGTCTGACCTAGCCTAACCCGACCTAACCTAATCGGACCTAACCCGACCTGACCTATCCCGACCTGACCTATCCCGACCTGACCTATCCCGACCTAACCTAACCGTACCTAACCAAACCTAACCTAACCCGACCTAACCATGCCCAACCTAACCTAACCCGACCTAACGTAACCTAACCGAACCCGACCTGACCTGACCTAACCTAATCCGACCTGACCTAACCTGACCTAATCTAACCCGACCTAACTTAACTCGAACTAAACTAACCAGACCTAACCTAGCCTAACCCGACATAACCGAACCCGACCTGACCTGACCTAACCTAATCCGACCTGACCTAACCTGACCTAATCTAACCCGACCTAACTTAACTCGAACTAAACTAACCAGACCTAACCTAGCCTAACCCGACATAACCTAACTCGACCTGACCTAACCTAACCCGATTTTACCTTAACTTTCTTGCACTTATTGCACTTTGTTGTACTGAACTGAGTTGCACTTTCGTGTAATAATTGGCATTTTGTTGCACTATGTTGCACTTTTTTCATTAAGTTTCACTTTCATGCACTTAGTTGTAATTTATTACAATAATTTGCAATTTGTTTGCACTATGTTGATTTTCTTGCACTATATTGCATTTTCTTGCACTATGTTTCATTTTATTACACTATGTTGAACTTTATTGCATTAAGTTTTAACTGTTTTACTCAAGTTCCATTTGCTCTGATTTCCTTCAGCATGCATTACATTTATTAAATAAACTTAAATATCCTTATTAACATTAGCTAGCCTAACCTATCTCGACCTCACATAACTCGACATGACTTAATACAAACCTGACCCAACCACACCCTAAACAAATTTGATCTTATCTAGGTTAAACTTTCTTGCACTGGGTTAAACTTTCTTGCACTGGGTTGCACTTTCTAACACAAGGTTGGACTTTCTTGCACTAGGTTGCACATTCGTTTACTAGGTAGCACATTCTTGCACTAGGTAGCACATTCTTGCACTAGGTTGCACATTCTTGCACTAGGTTGCACTTTCTTGCACTAGGTTGCACTTTCTTGCACTAGGTTGCACTTTCTTGCACTAGGTTGCACTTTCATGCACTAGGTTGCACTTTCATGCACTAGGTTGCACTTTCATGCACTTGGTTGCAATTTCATGCACTTGGTTGCACTTTCATGCACTTGGTTGCACTTTCATGCACTAGGTTGCACTTTCGTGCACTAGGTTGCACTTTCATGCACTAGGTTGCACTTTCATGCACTAGGTTGCACTTTCATGCACTAGGTTGCACTTTCTTACACTAAGTTGCTTCAGCATGCATTAAAATGATATGTTAATTAGGAATACCTTAGTTGTATAAGCTAACTTAACCCATTCTAGCCAAATCGACTTAACCTAACCCGACCTTACCCAATGTGAACTAACCTAACCTAACCCACTCTTACTCAACCTGACCTAACCTAACCCAACCCTCTCTTAATCAACCCGACCTAACCAGATCTGAATAAACCCAACCAACCCTAAGTTTTCCCAACCTAAGCTAATCCATCCTTACCAAATATAAGCTAATCCGACCTAAAATTACCCTATGTAACCTTAACCTGTATAACCTTAACCTAACCCTACATAAACCTACATGACTTACCCAACCTAGCCCAATGTTACCTTAACCTACATTACTCTACCTAACCTCAACTCTACCTAACCTCAACTCTACCTAATCTCAACTCTACCTAATCTCAACTCTACCTAATCTCAACTCTACCTAATCTCAACTCTACCTAATCTCAACTCTACCTAATCTCAACTCTACCTAATCTCAACTCTACATAACATAACCCTACCTCACCTTAGTTTTTATTCTTCTTAGTTCTCACAGGAAAGTTACAGCTACTGAGATTCGCCAGACATTATGGCCAATTGTAGAAACACGGTTATCTGCAGTTGGCAGGAAATTGTATTACATGTATCTAGCTAATCTTGTGACCTTGCGTATTGATTGGATTACACAGATCGATGACGAAAACTATAGAGCATTTTGGCTTTTCGGGCTATAAATAGAGATTGAGTTTTGAGGAAACATTTAAAGAATCAGGAGGAACTAGAAGTTAGTTCACACCTCTGCTTACACAAAATGAAACCATTCTTGTGTTGTGTGGAGAATTGATACAGGCAGCTATAGTTTCAAGAATTAATGTAGTAGCTGACGAGACACGAGACATTTCACGAAAAGAACATTTAATGTAGGTAAATGATGGGAGGGAAACCACAATGGACCCTCCTATTGTAATTTTCAGAAAGTGTACATACCTCTTAAAGGGTGCAACTTAGGGGCTAGGTTTATTTGAAATTGTTTCTTTCTTTTGGTGTGTATGACCTGTTCCTGCAATAAGGTGCATTTTTTTTAAACATCCTATATATATATATATATATATATATATATATATATATATATATATATATATATATATATATATATATATATACGAAAGGCATGGGGAGAGACAATTGTAACCCACAATGTATCACAACTGAGTTATGCACATGTAAAGATAAGGTACAACTAGACTACGAAATTTAATTAAAATCATCATTCTTTAAAAATTATGATTTAGTTACTGTAGTGTATAACCAACGAAAAATAAGCAACTACACAATAATAAAATAATATTTATCACTATTTTATTGTTGTAATTAGCTAGGAAAGCGTGGCCTGCAATAGAATCATTTGTGCACTACGCTGCCATTTGTGGTTATATTGCTTAATCTCTTATATCGTAGTGTACAGCATTGTGTCCCAGCATAATACTCAAACATTTTAAAATTGTGGGTAGCCATTGTATTTCCCCATACTCTTCATATATGTGGACAGGAAAAAAACTCGACTTAAGGTCTGCTAACAGTAACGCGAGCAAAGTTTTCGCGAGTAAGTCTCGACAGATGTTTTTCGATGAACTCATGGCTGTACTGCTAACACTAGACAAATATATAAACTACAAAGAAGTGAAACTCTTCGCATAATATTCAAAATGTCGACGAAAAAAACCGAACTACTATACACACAATTTTACAAATATCAATGCCGTCGCATTTTATAAACTATTTATCAAGCGTATAAAATATTTAAGGCTTAATCTGAATTTCCTGCTGTCTTGAATTCCTGAATCGTAAGGAGGGCTTTACAAATGACCTGGTGATCGCCAATAACCTGTCGCGTGACTGAGCAGACTCATCTTGCTCTACTCCAGCTCCGGCTGGTTATTTTTACAACCGCAATAGGACGATAGGCAAATTAAGTGGATATTGAGCAACAATGGGAGAGAAACAACAGAATGTCTGATTTACACATTCTTCACAGACACTGGCATACAGTAATTAAAAAAATATGTATTTAAGGGTATTACTTTGTAACGATATCGTTGCCGATTGAGTTAATTTTTAAGATTTTACAATGATACATACTTAACATTGGGAAAACCCCCGTATTGCTATAGGAGCTTAGTCAATTTTTCACGCTGGATCACGTTTGTGTACGTTCACTTCGCTATGTTCTACGTTTTATTTTACAGCCATTCCAAAGTTTTCAGAAGTCTCTACATAAGTAAAATTGAAAACTGACTGACTGACTGACATATCAAACTGCAGCCCAAACCACTGGACCTAGAATCGTGAAAATTTTTGTGGGGGTTCCCCTCAGGTCGTAGACGAGCACTAAGATGGACATTTTTCGAAATTCGACCTCTAAGGGGTGAAAAGGGGCGAAATGTGTTTCCGAAGAAACGTCGATAAAGCTCGAACCCAGCGGCTTATCATCGTGATTTTTACTTTAATAGGACACTCGTAAAAATGCATATTTGCGAATTTAAGGATTTACCGAAATTCAACAATTAAGGGGGTGAAAAGATCTTAAATGCGTTTCCGATTAACTATCGATATCTATCGAATCCTTCGGGATAGAGAGTTGGTAGTCACTTCAAAATGTTGCTTACGTAAATTTCCAAAAAGTAGTTTTAGCATTTTTTTAAATTTCACCCCGAAGCAGTAAAAAGGGGCAAAATGTGTTTTTTTAAGTATCGTCTATATCAGTGGAACGCAATTGACTATCGTCGTGATTTTTGCTTCAAAATTGTTACGTATACAAATGTCTATGACAGGACTCCAAGACGTTTCGAATTTCTTTTTATTAAGGGGGTGAAAATACATGAAATGTGTTTCCGATTATTCCTCCATATCTATCGAACCAATCGATATATCGAAGCGCTCTTTGCTTTAGATTGATGCTTTTGTAAATATCTTAAATACCATTAAAATATGATTTCCGAATTCGGCCCCGAAGAGGTAAAATAAAGAGTAAATATATTTTCAATTCACAATCGATATATATCGATCCCATTGATTTTTATATAGCGATGTGATTTTTGTTTGAGATTGAAGTTTACTTAAATACCTGAAAAGTAATTTCACAAATTTTCGAAATTCGCCACCTAAGGAGGTGAAAAGGGATGAAAAGTGGTGAAAAGTGTTTTCAATTAATCGCCGATGTATCCTACGCTCAGCGGGGTATTGGCGTTTTTTTCACGTCCACGATACACCAATAAAGTATTCTAAAGCGCAATTAAAGGGTTTTTCGAAATTCGCTATCTTAAGAGGTGAAAAGACCTTGAATGTGTTTTAGATAAATCCTCGATATCTATCGAACATGTCGAACTATATAGTTAATTTTTGCTTCAGGATGATGATTACAGAAATGATCGCAAAACAGTACTAAGATTTTTCGAAATTCGAACTTTCAGTACTGTACAGTGGTCGTGTGTTTTTTTAAAATGAATAATCGATTTTGATTCGACTTAACGGGCTAGCGTCGTGATTTGCACAGTCTAAAATGTGAATTTAAAATATTTTAAAATTCGTTACCCAAATGGCTGGCAAAGCACAAAATTTGTATTCCATCAACCCATGATATCTATCTAACCAGTAGAGATATTGAGGTGTTGTTCGCGTCAGAGTCATGCTTACGTAAGTATTTAAATATTATATGTTAATTTGATTTACTTTATAATATAATTTGGTTATTAGTTATAAAACTAAGTTTGGAAACTTGCAAGGCTGCCAACCCGAAAAACAAGTAGGCCTACTAGCAGCGAGAAATAACTTACAAGGAGTATCACTGTACAGTAACCTATCGAGACGTGGTGTTGTACAACCTCTATAAGCCCAGGACATAACGGTTTTATTTTTAAAAATTAATTTTTATTTTCATGAATTATTTCAACGTTCTAGCCTACATTCCTGGAAGTTCTAGTCTCGAAATCCGTTAAATGATGCATGCGAACGTT
Organism: Medauroidea extradentata; assembly: GCA_003012365.1. Lineage (NCBI taxonomy): Eukaryota > Metazoa > Arthropoda > Insecta > Phasmatodea > Phasmatidae > Medauroidea > Medauroidea extradentata. The sequence goes on along the minus strand of PNEQ01101082.1, from coordinate 14,201 downwards.
CAATTCTGACACACAAACACTACAAAGCAAATCGAATTATTGCAATTTACATTAAGTCGTTAAAAAGGGCTAAAATGTATTATGCGGTTAATTTTCTATTTAGGTTCATCGACAACATCAACTCAGTTATATCATCTCACTAATCTCAAGGTTGGGGCACCAAATACGTTTTCGCGAAACCTTTTCCCACCAAAACTTTCTAATGGCATTAAACTTCAAGTGAATATTTTGAAAATATGTAATTGGTTGTGCACAGGATAAATAAGACTTTTTCATTCGATTAACCACTTACCGTGAGGTGTTTGTAACTACCCTACAACGTAAAATTTACAGAGCTTTAAATACGGCCTAGGCGAAGTCTCTGTTAGTGACTGGAACAAACTTAAGACTGCTTTTTGCGCGGACAGCAGTAGCTATACTTATGCTGCTTCAGAGTTAGTTCAACTAGCCGCTTGGACATTCTAATACTTGATGACTGAAGTATAATTTGTTTCATGTACAAAGATATTATTCTGTTAAAGTAAATATTATCAGTTACGAATAGTACTCGCGAGCAAAGCCGCGGGAGACTGCTAGCAGTTTATAAAACTGTTTTGGAGGATGTTTTATAATTTATGTCGATATTTGAAAACATATGAAGTCTGTTTTGAAAGTAGCATACTAAAATTCTCTATGACGTGACTAAATTTACTCTCAAGGTTAAAAGAGAATTTATATACTCCTATATACTTTATGGGATTCTAGAATCTACCATTTTGGTAACCGGGATAATTAACATAGGAAATCTCAAAGTGACTATAAATTAAATCGTTTAAATGTTCGAGCAGCCAGCAGAATACGACGTTAGCGTATTTAGCACGTCCAGTGGCGCCGGAGACGTCGGGGCAGCTGACCCCCACCCCCACCAACTAGTTTGTGGGGACAAAGGATGCGTTTTGAACCTTCTCCCAACATTTTTCGGCATGTATAATTATTATTTATATAAGATAATGCCACTTACTAAATATCTGCCTTATACTCAATATTTCTGTTTGGAAACATCTCAATTGCATTATTTTGTACCTTGAGATTCAAACTTTTCCGGGGGACGACCCCCAGAAACCGCGTGTGTGTATATGTTTATTCGTAACATACATGAGTCTTTGCCCCTTCTCCCCACTCAAAGACTGAGCCTGAGCTATTCGGAAAATAAAACAATATCCCGTTATTAGACAAGTAGGACACATTAATAAATGTTGTGTAACTTATTATAATAAAAATACAAATGGAAGGTGATTAACAAATATCCTGTCATTACGTATTAGTTATCACTGACTTCATTTCACGTGAAAAGAGGCATACAGTGGCATAGTAAACCAAAGCGGCTGTAAGAAACGGGTGCTAATTTTCTAGCATGTCAATGTCGTAGAGTTACTTCGCTGATTACAGACAGACAAGAAAGAGTACCAATTTACAATAGTTAGGGACAGGTGCTTTTCGCGAATAGATTTTTTCATCAGTTTGTCTCAAAGCCTTACGTATACATCTGTAGCTCTGCTTGGTAGTTATTGGCAGCTTGTCTTTGTTCAGAGGCGTCACTTATTTGACTGTGCCAATCAGAGAAAGGTTGCTACGCCACCAAACATCTGTTATCAGCAGGTAGAACCACAAGACACTGAGAGTTAAAAACATCCAATCATTTACTTCAAAGCAGAGCTGCAGGTGTGCACATAAGACACGTAAACAAGATGTTGCAAAATTCTTTTCGCGAAAATCACCGGTCCCTAATCAATAGACCCTCAATATTCTATAAAGCCGTAAAGTCTGCAACGCTCTTCCATTGGGGCATTCCTTCTATTGCGACACTGTCATTTAAGTGCATTACAATAAACATAAAAAAAAATTACTTTTGTCTGGCTTAACATAAAGATCTGTATTACGATTACTTGTACAACATTGTTGTATAAAGATCATCGGTTTTGAAACTACACTATTAAAAACTTTGGAACGAAACTAAACAAAAAAATAACATAAAGAAATACTGAAATTCACTTAATATTTTACTGATGATAACGAAGACTATTTGGCAGGCCAAATAGACAACGAATCCGTTCGATACAATTATTTTTCCTTGATACGAAACTTATTCTTGGATATAATGGTGACATTCGGTGACAAATTATCTATTGTTGTCACACACAGCAGAAGCAACATTATCTAAATTGATTTCGGATGTTAATATTTCGAGGCACCATGCAGTGTAAGAAATGAAGTCTGATCAGCATAGCATGGACGTTTACGTACAGACGCACATCTTATAACGTAAACGGTCAATTTTCAGTCATTCGTGTAATATAATTGAATACTTAATTGAAAACACAGTCGAGAGCATCATGTAGCGTATTACCTGTACCAAAGGTAAACATTGTAACATGTTAAACAATTTTGACGAATAACTGGGTCTGCCGTCGTAAATGAAATGTGTGTTGTAGTCTGCTGCGTTTGCGCGATAACAATGCTTGTTATCAAGAAACGTGAATGGGTACACATAAAACTCAAATCGTTATACTATATATCCTGATTACGGTTCGTCTAGATATCTCATTTAATAAAGAAATTTTCAGAAGGTCACCACTATGTAAATATGAAAGGGGTATGAACACAAATACAGCAATTTTACTCTAACATGTACGCTGCCGAGTCTGCTGAAATTCTGAAAATCGTTCTTCAGATATCTGAATGTGATAAAAAATTTAAAATAGCAGCCATTTTTATGTAATGAACACGACATGAATAAATCACACAAAAGTCATGTCACCTTAGGTAAGTAGTACTAAATATGTACCAAGTTTGATGAAATTCGGAAAAATATTTTCTTACATGTGTCAACATACTCGAAAATTATAAAAATAGCTACCATTTTGAAAAAAAATTAATATGGCACGGACAAATAAATAAAAGTCAAGTCACCTTACCAGGAAGTATATGTGTACCAAGATTGATTACATTTGGTATACGAGCTCAAATGTTTTTAGAGACACACACATTCATAGACACACATGCATGCAGTTGATCTCATTTACCTACTTTTCCTTCGGAAAGTAGGCAAAAAAAAGTGAAAATTCTGTTTATTGCAAAATCTCAGCCTATTTATCTGGCATTACATTTGTATAGATTTATTACAATTTTTCTTTTATGCACACTAGAGTTTGACAAGATAATTGATACTATATTTTTTTTATTCTACTTATTTTCATGTTAGATTGTATTATTTTACGACTGTTTTGCTAATGGTAAAATGCAGTGCGAAGTGTATTTTAACTCTAAGTAAAATATAGAATGTTGATAAGAATGTCCGATGCAGTATGTTTACCCAAGGTATATTTACCTGATTATTTGAAAACTTTTACCATTTCTTTCATTGGCCTGCATATCTTGCTAGAATAAACGAATTGTAATTGTGATAATTACCGCAAATTCATTTTGGTTCCTAAATACATCTGTTTTCAGTGACAGTACAATTACTTCAAAATTGCCGTGGATTTAAACATTGAAGTTGTTCCGCATATATTCATGTGCGTTCGTGTGCGCGTAGTTACACCAAGGAGCATAGGACACACACCCTAAACTTTCGGATGACAGGGTAGCAGGTAGAGATTCTGTTGACAACCAACCATGCTCAACTCTTGGCTCCCAGCAACGTCACAGACCTGGGTCGGACAAGTACCTTACTCCCAGCCCTCAAATCGGCTTCCCCACTCCCCTCACTGTTCTTCAACCATAGTCCTGCATGAAGAGACTTTATTTCTCGCTCGTGTTCTCTCTCTCCCTCCCTCCCTCCGTGGCTCTGCCGCTCCCCGCCCCCTCCATTCTTTCAGTCGACTACTAGCCTCTCTTTCCCAATACCGTTGCGAAACGCGTATATCTAAGTAGTCTGTGGCATAGACCCTGCTCCTGTGCCACGCTTGTGCTGCCATCTTCTTAGAATATGGTAACAATGGGCTCAAACAAAATACGCTACGTGGTGGCGGACTCGAGTACTACAAAACCAGACAGATCTGTGCGCGGAGAGAGAAACTCGGACCCAAGCCCTTAACCTATGTTTTTACCTCACTACAACAAAAGTCAACTAACTAATCTCTTACAACCAATTTATAGATTAGAACAGCAAACATTTAAAAATCTCATAAATTCACATACATTTTTTCCATTATTTTGTTTATCAAGACTCATTTCATTCCCAGTGTCAGTAAATTTTCCTAGTCATAAGTTTTGTTTCCTGAACTTACACAAACAATTTTACTTAAATCTATTTCGTTGTTTCTTTTTCTCCTTTCCAGTCTATGCCATTGGGATGGTCAAAGCTAGTCACTATACACTTTGAATATCAGTATATATATATATATATATATATATATATATATATATATATATATATATATATATATATATATATATA
>PNEQ01101081.1:0-34751 GCA_003012365.1 Medauroidea extradentata | reverse complement strand
CGAGTACGAGTGAAGGAGACCAAGACTCAGGAACAACCATAGGACTTCTGGATGGACGAAAATTACATCCTTGGCTCTCTAGAGACGGTTATCCACGAAGTAAGTTCCCATCATGGTACTGGTATGAATCCTGCCGAAGTACTAGTGAGGTCTTCCTTCCTGGTTTGGGTTGACGAAGTTGGTTCTCAGATCCCTCACTCCCTTCCTCTCCAACCATTGGAATCGAATACTATTCTGACCATAGCATAAACCATGAAGATGTAAATAAAAAATTTAACATATATAATTCCATAGAACAGTTCAACTTGAATGTTGACGTATTTTTTTCAGAAAGTAAAGACAATAAAATATCTTTAACAATAACCTGTAACACATAGATGTTATGTTACAACGTATGTCCACAATAGTAGAGTACATTATTTTATTCGAAGTATTAAAGCGGAATATCGAAATTATTAAGCTAGTTTAAATTTTAAGAATAGTATTATCTCTCACCAAATAATTAAGGTTAAATTGCTTCTAGTACGAGATTTGTCCAGGACTATGAAAGTAATCGTACACTCTAAATCTAAGTGAATATTCACTGATTCACGCTGATGAATGGAGCAGTTTCAAGAATTTTAATCTGTGAAAGTAGTCGCTGTTTAATTAGTGAATATTCACTGATTTCCTTTAAGAGTGCCAACATCTCAAAAGTGAATCAGTGAACATTCACAGTTTTTCTAGTTGTTTTCAAAGAACAGTTTTCACTTACTGAATCAGTGAATAATTACTGGAAAATCTGTGGACATTCACTAATTAATTTGTAGAATGTTGGCACTCTTTATCGGAATCAGTGAGTAGTCACCGATTTCACAGTGGTTTCTCACTGATTCAATTTGTTAAAACTGCTCCATTTATCGGCGTGAATCAGTGAATAATCGCTAAAGCAGATTTAGAGTGTAAGTTGTAATGATTCTATAAAGAGATATTGCCGGTTATTTGTCACACCCTTAATTTACTATGCGAAATTGAATATTTTTTTAACGAAAGAGGTTACACTGCCTCTTAAGAGCACCTCCTACAACGCACTTCAAATGTATTGCAGTGTATTTGTAAATACGTGTTTTAACGAACAATGTTTCGAAGCCCTCCTACACAGATAAAAACTGCTTTTTCAGACTGCCGTACTTCAAAAAGTACTAACAAGAAGTACATGAAACTGAAAATAACGAATTTAACTTTGCTAAAGACTCTCTGCCAGTAAAATTAGATGGTCGGTCACGGCTTAAAATCACATTTTAAAAATGGGTCGGCAGGAAACTTGCACGTTCTTCAAGGTCGCCCTTAGACCTCCAACAATCCTGAGCCTCTTATATATAGGTAAGCGGCTCCCTTAAGGGGCCCGCCTCGTGGTACATGTGTTTGTGTGAGTGAGGTATGGTGCTAAGGGCGACGTCGTATGGGTAGAGCCACGATTTTATGGCGAAAAGATTTTTGCAACATTTGGTTTCGATGCGTCATGTGCACACCTGCAGATCTGTTACATCGTCTGTGGTTGGATGATTTTACACCCACTTGCCTTGGCAAATTATAGACGTACAGACTCACAATAATCTTATTCTGATTGGTAAAGTCAAATGCGAAACATTTCTGAACAAAGACACGCTGCTAATAACCTTGAAACAGAACTGCCGATGTGCACGTGAGTCACTGAAACAAAGTGGGGCAAAAATTTTTTCGCGACAAAATCGTGGCCCTACGTATGGGCCATACAACGGTGCGTCGCCTCTACGCTCAATGCGTGCAGTCTTCGCGAAAAAACAAATTTCCTATGGGACTTTAAGTGGTGATCCTATTGTTTTATTTACAAAATCACTTTACTAAAGTCCAATGCACTACCCTTAAGTGGTTTCACATGTATTCTGCTAGGATATTTTCCGCTATAGCAGACTGAAAAGCCCATTTTAACCCATTTTGACGTGCCCTAAAAGGGGATTTATAATACGTGTGTTGTCTTGAAAGTACTTAAGGGCAGTCGTCTGAAATGTGTGCTCTTTTCGTAGAGAAACGGCGTGAACACACGTATTTTAGTTTCTGTGTAAAACTTTTTCTTTAAACACGCTGCAGTGTGATTTTATGGCAACGAGGCGGGCCCTTTAAGGGCTAGTGCACATAGGTAGTGACTTCACTTTGTGGCTGTCAGAATTCACAGCCAGGACTCGAATACACCCGACAAAGATACGTACCTCTAAAAAGCATGATCTATGCTCTCATTACGTGCCTGGGTGAAACTACTATTAACATTTTTCCAGTAACAAACGTTTAAGTGAACGTGGTACAAAAATAATGCCAAGATCGAAGCATGGCGTTTTAACAGTGACATTCCAATTTTGTCCGAAGTGAGTTTTCTTTTCGTACAATGTCACAATGGGCACAAGTAGAAGTTTTGTTGTATATATATATATATATATATATATATATATATATATATATATATTTATTTATTTATTTATATATATATATGTGTGTGTGTTGGTGTGTGTGTGTGTTGGTGTGTGTGTGTGTGTGTAGAGAGAGAGAGAGAGAGAGAGAGAGAGAGAGAGAGAGAGCTCGGCACACGACAACTCATTTGAAGGGCGTAGTCGCACTAGGGTTGTTGAAAGACAGCGTGATAGGGTTGCGTGTTCGTATCATAATTTAGCTACAGGTGTGCCACTCCGCCCTCCCCCATAAACTCTCCCCAAGATAGTCTTGAATGCACCAAGAGGGTGCGATAACGAACAATTAAGAAAAAAAATTAAAACTCGACCTCTTACAATAATGACGAGCGACTTTTACAAATTAACTCGGAGCGAAGGTGAAGGGCGAAGAGGTGGGGGAGTGTGGTTGCCCGTATGTCGGTGAGGAGAATAACAGCTATGACCAATGGAAACAAATGAAGAGCGGGAACAATGGAGGACGCCGAACATACGCTGGGCGCGAGGCGGGGCGCACCGCCGCTCTGCATCTGGTACTCTCGTCGTAAGACGCCGCGACGGAAAAATCGATTGTGGCCGCTGGGACCGAGGAAGTAGAGTTGCTAAGGGGTGGGTGGGGGATGGGGTGGCAACCCCTGGGCTGGAGAAAGTTTCTACTTTTCCGTCCAGCAGGGGGTGTTCGCTTATCCACGTGCGCGCTGAGGTGGCATCTAGTGTGAAGAGGTGGTTGCCCAAGGCGCGCAAAGCAACGAAGATCAAGAGTGTGTTGTCGACAAATAAACACTAAAATCTTCATTTAAAAGTGCGTGTTAGATAAATAAACACTGAAAACATCACTTGATTTCTGCACTTTTTTCGAAGCCAATATAGACAAAATATTCATTGACAATCCCAGGTAATAGTATTTGCCAACCTTATGAGTAAATATTTATTCAGAATTACTAATTTGTTACGCGTGATCTCTTGCGCCGCAGTTAAACACGCGAGGTACCAGCGTCAGAGATTGTGCCTCAGAAGTACTTAACATTGGAAACAATTTTGTTTAAAACGTTGACTAAAACTATTGTCTAGGATTGCTACTGTTTATTTTCACAAATTAGCTTCAAGAATCCTACCGTTATAGATTAATGGTTTTAGCGTTGAATTACGTACCACGCCCTCTTAAGAGTGTATGGTACATAATTCAGTGCTAAAAGCATCAGTTTAGAATAATGAGTAGTCCAGTTCCAAAACTCTCTTTTTACACTTTCACTAAAACTGAGCAAATCGCGAATAACTGATATGCAAGCCCTTTTGTGACATTGACATAGCAGTTTTTCAAAGTGTGGCTGTTATGGAATAAGGTGAGTTTTGGAAACTATCATCACGTCAACTTTAGCGCATATTTAAAAGCTACACAAAACTGTCCAGAGCTAATTTTTCCTTGGTGATGGACGAAGAGAGTTTTGGATGTGGACTACTCAATTGAGGGTTTCTCGAAGCTAATTCGCAAAAATAAAAAAAACAGCAATCCTAGACAATAGTTTTTGCCAACTTTCTGAGCAAAACATTTTCTCTATCAACGTATACCCGAAGAACAATCTCCGACGCCGAAATCTCGCACATTTAATTGCTGCGCAAGAGATCACGCTTAACAAAGGCATCATTTTGGGTAAATGCTTGCTCATAAAGTTGGTAAATATAATTATCTAGGATTGCTGTTTTGCAGTTTTTTATATTTACTTAAAAAAGTGTAGATCTCAATTGAAGAATTCAGAGCTTATTTACCAACCACGCCCAAATATAAAACATTTATCTTGCAGTATTGTTTAAAATGGGTTTTGCCGTGATAGCTAAACAAAACTTCCAGACAGATGTTTGATATCTGCTCGCTTTTAAACGTAAAAAATTCATATCGCTGAAAAAAATTGTAGAAACTAGATAGCATTGCCTTAAATCTACAAGTTTTTGAAAGTCAATACGTGAAAGCTACAAAGCAACAAACCTAGATAATGATATTTGCCAACTTTATGAGCAAACACTTACCCACAATGATGAACTTGTTACGCGTTAACCTCTACTCCGCCACAATTAAATGTACGAGATTTCGACGACAGAGACTGTTCTTCAGAAATATTACTTAAGGGTTTTTTTTTTTGCTCAGAAAGTTGGTCAAACCTATTGTGTAAAGTTTTTTTTTTTTGTGGCTTCGAGAAACCTGCAGTTTTAAACCGATGCATTTAGTACTGAATTAGAAAACCATGTGTTTTTAAGGTGACCGTCTACCCAGGCCGAAAAGCGGTGTGCAGAGTTCCGACTGTTGCAATGTCATTCGAGAACTGTTCAACATGCACGAGTAATGTCTTGGGACTGAAAATTTTCGCTAATTCAATGACTTGCATGCTAGAATCCATTGCCCTATGCACACTCAAGCCCCGTCTATTAGCTCATTGTCTGTTGTTCCACTGAGTAGCAGCTAGTGGACAAATAGTCGGGGCTTGAAGTATGCGTACGATTATAACATGCATGTCATTGAATTCGCGAAATTTTCGTGGCCCTAGTGATGTATGCTTAGGAATAATATTCAAAGAACGTTACACGTGGGTATACCCAATTCAAGTTCACCATTACTCATTAAAGCATATATTCTATATAACAGGCGAAAATAACGAAAATGAGTGTTTTTACGGTCCTGTTTGTTTAGGAAAACCTTGGTGCAAAATCTTTTAGAGTGTATATATAGAACAGCCAGTGATTTTTGTTGAAAAAATTTCTGCACTAACTTGCTTCAGTGTCTTACGTGGACATCTGTAGTTCTGCTTCTTGTTTAGTGATTGGATGATTTTAACTCACAGCGTCTCAGGGTTCTATCCGGTAATCACAAACGTGTTTTGTCGTAGTAACCTTACGTAAACAGAACAGACATACGACATTGTCGGCGAATGCTGTAGTGTTGCAGAATGACCTACAATAAAACAGAAAATAAAGTTAGAAAAGCTAGTAAGTTGTCAACAGTAGTGGAATATTGTCGACTGGAGAAAGACGAAAAAAAAAAAAAAAAAGAAAAAAAAAGACAGGCGAAAAAATAAAAACTAACAAAAAATGGGGTGTGTGAAAAAGGCACCAAATGGATGAACGACGACGACAACACGAATCACGAGAGACACGAATTGACGTGAACACAGACAAGATACAACACAGACAAAAAACGGACAAAAACGGACGAAAAAAAAAATAGTAGGCTTCTAAAGACAACAGACGCGACGTTTCAGGAACTGGTATCTGTTCCCGTCCTCAGACACATGTAAAGACTGAGAAACTCCAGCAAACTGAAAAACAAGGGTCTTATACAGGAAATATGCCTATACTTGTAGCTCAGCCAATGACAGTGCAACAGCCTCATGATTGGTCGCGCAACTTGTAATGGGCTTATACGCAGTAAGATGTGGATCAAGTCTGTTGTTTTGCTAACTAATGGGTTAGAAATATAATCTGCAACGAATATTTGTCTCTATTTAAAATAGTTTATTTTTTTAATTAAAGGAATCCAGATATTTGTAATTGGTGTAGCATCTTCCCACAGTATTCTATGACTGCTTTACCAGGCATGTTTGGCTAGTCTGGAATTTTTTGTTTCATCTTTCTTGATATTATATTTGTGTTCTTTGAGGCGTGTGGCGAGAGGCCTGTCATGTTCTTCAATGTACTTACTTCCACATTCACAAGAGATTTGACATACACAGTTCTAAATTGCTTGTTTGTCTGTAACTGGTTTTACTTTTGTCACCACGTTTTTATTGTGTAAGTTGACCGAAAAGCTGTTTGCATTCCGTAGTACTTATTATAGAGTCGCTTTATTTCTTTCAGAGAGCTCTTGCACATATGGAATAACCAATGTGTCTGTTGGTTTTTCTGTTGATTCCTGTGAACTGAATTGGAAATTACTGTTGTTCACGTGTTTGTCTTTGGTGCCAATACGATAATCATTTGTAGAGGTACGTCAATTTCGCGAATTCATCTGGCAGCAGCCTAGACTTGTCAGTCCTATACACCCACTGGCCACAATCGATTATGTTTATAACCGTACAAATAGGTAGCAAGCGATAGCCCTTCGCATTATTTCCTTATTTACTACTGGCTTGCAGTAGTCAAACGCGTTTCATAACAGCCGCCAGCAAGTCACAGACATGACAATGAAGTATATATAGTTGGCGTTCAACCTGACCTGGAATGTAGCTGCGAAATTTACGTACCTCTAATCATTTGTTAAGAATTCTTTTTTTAGGTGATTTGCCACATCAGCAAACTTGTTATGATTTACACAGTCAAATGAGTGAACCTCTTCCCAAATATATTCTACCAATAACCATCAAGCAAAGTTGCAGATGTGCACGTATGACATCGAAAAAAAGTAATGCAGAATTCTTCTCACCAAAAATCACTGTATCTTGGTATAGGCGTGTACAGTACACTGTTATCGTTAATATTCAGTCAGGAAATGATAAGATCACCACTGAACGTCTCACAGGCGCGAGTTGTAGGCGGGGAGACCAGCGACATGAGCTTAGAGGCCAGTTTGAAGCTCGATACGCATGCTGTGCCTTCCTAACCGATTTCACATCTTAGGTCTTGAACGCACGAAATACGGTCGCCCTAGAGACGGGAAAAATTCGTGTTTTCACTGACGTGTAGGCTAGCCTCCAAGAATATATGTGTGCTCGAGCAGACATCAGCTGTTTATTAGCTGTTTGTTAACACAGTGATATGGGCCTTCATTTAGTAACGTTTTTGTTATAGGTCGTTCGGAATTAAGTGAGCGCTAAGAATTTAACCTTTGAAAAATATCACTAGCCGTTACAGCGTCTAGTTCAACATACTTGTCTTACTGCTTGTACGGTTAGCAAGCAACAAAATTACGCAAATTAGTTCCGTGTATTTTCTTATTTAAATACAACAGTACTGAAACAAACACAATCGAAATCGACATAATTGTATTTTATATAATAAATAATTTTTTTTTATCAAACTGTAACGATTCCTACTGACTGCACAAATTATCTTACACGCGCAAACACAAAGTGACGTGTCCAGAGAGGTTAGACATTTCCCGTCGTTCGCCATAACGCGCGGAAAGATACGAACTGGGTGAAAATAGAACTTAAGCAGGGCTTCAAGTGTTCACTTTATCCCGAACCGCCTATATTGGCTCAGTGACTTCTGGGAACTGTCATAAGAGTCGAGGGCCAGTTAGGAAATTAACACGATCTTATAGTAGTTGGAGTTTTAGCTTGTTCCTAAAAGAGAACGTGAAATGTTCAGGTCTCTAGTTCGACCGTTCGGCTACCCTATCGGTGTTTGTAATACGTTACGAGGTTGACCTGGGTACAGTTAAATTTCCGCAGGAGGCGTTCAATCAAAACCTTACGCAAAGTATTCAAGCGTCCAGTAAGCCATGAGAGCGGCTTTTCCTACACTTCTCTTGTCCACTTTTTTGACATCTGGTAAATGTCGTGTCAGAAATTAAATCGATTATTATATTTTTGTGAAGCACTGTTTTACCTTACTGAATGAGAGTGAAACAGAAACCATAATGGAAATAGAGACTATAAAATATCGTAGCAACCAAACGACATCTCACAGCAAACCGTAGAATACAGTTCCAACAAGCCTGGCAGATAAGTGTACATACTTGCTCGTGGGATATAATGTAATAGACGACACTAGCCAAACAGCGCAAAACAGCTGTAAACAGTTATCATAACAGCTGTAAAGAGTTATCATAACAGCTGAGTGAAACTGTTGGCACGGCGTTAAAAATATTGAAGAAGACAGCACGAAATAAATACTACATGAAATTGAAGTAAATTAACCTATAAAACTCTGCTTCTGATTCAATATTCAGTAAAAATCTTTACAAATTATACTGTAGGCTTATTTACAACTCTTAAAAGCCTGATTTGCTTGCAGGCGTTTATGTTTAACCTGGTAATCGAACAAACTTGGTCACGTGGCTGGAAAAATCTACCTGACTTCAACAGGTTACTTTACATAAGCGCCTTAACAGTATAAACTCAATGCTACGACTAGCGCTTTTGTATTCATTTTAAATCTTGAAAGAATGCGAACATTTCGAGGAAACTTTATAACTAAAACTATTCATAGTTTCTTTTTTTTATCAGAAAAAATGTCTGCCACAACTTTAAGTACTTTTAGATTTTATTCGATATCATTCTCGCTTTTGTTACTTAATAGGGCGTGGTACATTATTCAACGCTAAAAGCATTTATCTGTAACTGCGGGTTTATTCAAGCCAATTTGCGAAAATTAAACAATAGCAATCCTAGACAACAGTTTTAGCCAACGTTTTAAACTAAATTGCTTCCAGTGTTAGGAACTTCTGAGGCACAATCTCTGACGCCGGAACCTCGTGCATTTAACTGCGGCGCAAGAGATCACGCGTAACGAATTAGTAATTCTGGATAAATATATACTCATAAAGTTGGCAAATACCATTATCTAGGATTGTTATTGAGTATTTTATCCATATTGACTACGAGAAAAGCGTAGAAATCAATTGATGTTTTCAGAGTTTATTTATCTATCACGCACTCTTAACGGACAATGGTTATGTAACTTATTTTGAAGTATGTTTCAAGTTCAATATTTGTGTCAATATTACTTTTAAAATTAATTATTTTGCATAAAACATAACTTTACTTAAATCTGGACCATAAACTGTCGACGTCACTCTGTTATCTTTAGACAAGAGCAAGTGTTATAAATAAAATACTTTTCAGAGGTAGCATATGGTGTAACAAACATCAGATCCATAAATTATTGTATTGGTACCCGCGTCTTCGTTTGCAGGGTTTTCATCTAACGATTTAAAATTTATGAAACTCGAATTTTTAAAAAAGTGCTAAATGGTATAAAATTATGTTAAGTGTAGTTAATGACCGTGTTAAAAACGTTTTGAAAATAAAGTTAATTAAAAAAATTTTGGCCCCTCTTCCCCGTTGTCACCAACCCCACCCCTCCATTTTTTGTCCAAAAAACAATGGCAGAAATCTTGGTGGTCCTGTTATAATACTACTGATTCTTTGGCAGTTTGCACAAAACACTGTGAAATACCTAAAAAATACTCTGTTACTGTCAAACACCATATTCCACATTTCTAACAAAAATGCGGTTTTCCCATACAAATGTCTTCCCTTATTTTACCCGCTTATGAGATGAATTTACAAAAACGCTTGTACAACTGACTTTTATTTACAAACAGAAGCTACCATGTTTGATATTTCAAATTTCAAAATTGACGAACTTCCGTACAAACTTTCATCCCTTATTCGGCCCCCTTAGGGTACCATTTTCAATAATGCTTTCTTAGTGCTCACCTACGTTATATAAGGAAGTCCTGTGCAAAATGGCGTGCGTCTAGACCGTCTTACGGACGTAGTCGGTCTACTGCAATTTTCATCACCATTTTTTTCATATTTGATTTGTACCAGATATTATTTTTCTTATTTTAGACACAAAATTTGACTAAATTTGGCTCATGAAATTTTTTTATCTGTCATAGTTTTCGCGTAATGGCTTGTTGAAGTCATATTTTGAATGTTTCTGTTTTAACGACCACACGAAAACCAACTGATAAACCAAACTAAAAAAAATCACAGTGAATGAAGACATTACAGGCTACAATGTCATGTTCTTAGAAATAAATAATAAAAATCATTTGTATTTTTAAAAAAAATTATTGAATTTTTAAAATTTTTATTTTCAGTTTCGGAATTTTTTAAAAATACAAATAATTGTTATTCTTTATTTTTATGAGCATGACATTGTAGCCTGTAATTTTCTTTATCCACTGTAATTTTTTTCAGTTTGATATATCAATTGGTTTTCGTGTGGTCGTTAAAACGGAAACATGCAAAATATGACTTTAATAAGCCATTACGCGAAAACTATTAGTGATAAAAAATTTCATAAGACCCAAATTTAATCACATTTTGTGTCTAAAATAAGAAAAATTATCTGGCACTAATAAAAAAATATAAAATGTTGATGAAAATTGTGGTAGACCGCGCCCTAAGAGGCCGTTCCAGTGTTTCAGGCGCATGTATGCAACCCGCATTAACTCCATATGATTCAAGGCTAATTTTACCTTCGCTATAGCAGTAAGAGTATTACACATATCAACATTATCTTCGCGTTTTATAAGAGACACAGTCGTTATTATTTTTGCTGCGTACCCCGAAGTTAAGTATAAAAATTGCTAGACTATACATTTTACAAAACTTTTTTTTTGTGTTAGGTTTTCAATGTAACCGTTTGTTGTACTAGATTTTGCAGAACGCAGCGAAAATAATAACAACTGTGTCTTTCATAAAGCGCGAAGATAATGTCGATATGTGTAATACTCTAGCTGCTACAGCGAAAGTAATATTAACCTTGGTTTATTTGAAGTTAATGCGGGTTGCGTACATGCGCCTGAAACACTGTGCGTTGCCAGTGAGTGTTCCGAGTTCTATTAAGCAGATTTATAAAGGAACGAAAGCAAAGCTTTTTTATACGTTCACTCCGCGCGACAATAATGGACCAGCGACCAGCCCGAATCTGACGACGTCATTCATCTCAAGGTCACTAAGGCATGTCCGCATTCTTTCCGAACGCTCGGGTGTCGGCACGGAGCACAGAATGACGCCGCTCGGCACGTGCTAGCTGCATTGTTGCCAAGTCTAGTTCCGAGAACCCTCTCATTTTTCACATAATATCTGTAAAATTATTTTCAGATATTAACAATTAAAAAAAAAATATTAACAAAAAACGTAACTAATTTAAAAGCGAAACACGTTAAACAGAGTAAATACAAAGAAATAAAATACCATTGTCTTAGCGATACTGCACTTTCAATTGTTTACACCATTTTGAATTACACATATACAAAAGTATTGAACTAGAAATCGAAAACTTGGATATATGAAACCGCATTGTACCAGGCAAAAATTTCGCTGTCCGCTAAAAGAATGTTTTTTTTTTTTTACTGAGTCAAATTTGGCGAAATATTCCCTAAATTGAGAACATCGACTATCTGCCCAAACTACTAGAAAGGGACAAGCCCTCATATCGCTAAAATCGACTTACAAAGAAGACAGATGAGGTCTCCTCCGATCTGGAAATGAACGCGAAGGTTTCATCATGAAACTACTAACTAAAATATTCCAAATGGGTACACGATAGAATTCTCCATTGAACCTTAAAACACTCTTCCCACATATTACATTATACTGCCGTTACTGTCATTTACTAAAAAAAAAAGCAGGATAAAAATCATTTCATAAGTGTCTGCAGGATAGGTGAAGCGAGGAGAATTTAAGAATGTGTGTGGCCTCCTCGGAACACTTCGGCCACTTCGTCCATGCGCGATCCGAGTCCTTGGCTGTATTGCTCGTCGCTCCGCATCTCTTTATTATGCGGCAAAGTGTGGACAACCAGGGAGAAGCGTTTCTCGTCTTCTCTTCGTTTTGCACCAGTGTGCATGCACATTAACTCTGAGAGTCACAGAGGTTATTAAGACCAGCATTTTTAAGAAACACAATAAAATATGCTTTGAAAATGGTAGAAACATATTTCCATGAATTTATGGAAAAACGCCGTCAATCATCCGTAAACCGGCAATACGGACAAACTTCCGTAAACAAAAAAAAACAAAAAAAACCAGAAGCCATTCCCATATAATCACAGTACTTTTTTGTAAATATTTCCGCGAATTTACAGAAATTTTTAACAGTGTGGCAACTACATACCAGACGAATCGTATTTAGTTAGACGGTACACGTTGTGCGATGTAGCATACCACAGCAAAATGATCCACAGCCCACGCACTATACATAGGGCACAATAAAGATTAGGTATAATCGCCCGCCGTTTTGAGTCTTCCGCAGCTTAGCGCAAGCCAATCCATGCTCGCCCGACCGAAACACCTCAGAAACTAAACTCCACAGCAATCATAAACCATTCAGTCAATTGACCTTAAAAAATTACACTATATTTATGAACTGTCCTGCTTATGACACAATCCGTTAATTTTTTATTTGACAATTATTTATTATTTATAAAAAAAGTGTTTAACAATGCCAGTTTGTCTTTTGGCAGGAAAATGCAGGGCCAAATATAGTAAGCAATATGAAGGGCTGAGATTCATAGTGGTGTAAGTGACAAATATTCAGTAGTGTGGGTTTATTCATATTATACGTATGTATTTGTGAAAGGAATATTCTGTAACAAATATTTCACTCTTATTGAATTTATATATTCCATTTGAGTATTGCAAGAGCTGCATTTTGTACGTGATTACAAAAGAAATTGTTTACGAGAAAATTATTTTAATAGACTTACATCGTTATATCGTTACGAATCTAAGTCCCTTATAATATATATATATATATATATATATATATATATATATATATATATATATATATATATATATACACACACACACACACACACACACACATAATTGGTTCTTGTTTTCGAGATAGAAAGTTTGGGAGGGGGGTTATCAGCAAAAGAGTAAACGAAAAGGGCTGTATAAATGTAATTTTTATGCGCCTCTGGAAGAGAGAGGCAATTCGCTGTTGTTTTGGCGGCAGATAGAAATAACATTTAGGACGCGCGGCATGTTCTAGCTCAACAATGCATTTTCAGACCCGTATTCATATAATGGTTTTCGTTCCTCTATATATTAGGATTGTTCCTTCAAAATGTTGACATGCAACTTCCCGTAAATTGGAAACACGTTAGCAGTTTCACGTAAAAGAGAACATGCGCTAGGTGAGGGTTTCTCTCAACGCGACTTCTAGGCCCTAGGGAAGTGAGGATTGTCGAGACGCGGCAAATATTAAGAGTTTTTACCTCTTACTGTCGCACAAGTAGAACCTGGAAGATAACTTCTACGTCTGACAATCCCAGTCACGGCCGGTAATAAAACTCGGGACCTTAGATCACGCTCGCCGTTGAACTAGAGACTAGACAGACCGACACAAGCTGAAATCGATGTCACGTTTGCTAAAACACACAAGTTTTCGCAAACCGACAAAACCAGAAGCATTTTTGTTCCTCAGTTTTCTATAGCATTCATAGCAAATTGATTTCAAGTACTTCTCCTTGCTAGTTTCTCTTCCTTTCAGGTTTCAATTTATCTTTCTTTTTGCTCGTCCATACAGTGTCTGTAGTAACCGCTGTTTACTTCTGACACGGTATTCGGCGCGAAATCTGCCGAAAGTATTTTTTCCCCTCCCGAGCGGTTGATTCGCTTCACTCTGGAACTCCAAATCAAAAGTGTTTTTCAACGTCACAGAATAGTTAAAGAAGTTTTTACTCCAAGCGTAGGTTTTAGGTATATCTGCGGCTCCTCAAAACTAGCCTAATTATACCAGAATTGTTTATATATATTGCTTAAAAATGAGTTTCTCACTCGCGTTGGTACAGTCTCCTCCCGAACTAATATGCATTACGCATATCCATGTATTATCATACACACACATACAGAATGTTTCAGAAATATGTCTACAAACTTGGAGGGTGAGTTCCTTACACCTAAACAAGACAAAAGGTCAGTATTAACATAGGTCTGGAAAATTTTAGTTTTTCAGTTACTAACGGAATTTTAGTACAGGGCACAGCAAAAACTGTTTTGCAGTGGCTACAAAATATTTTGTCTAAATGGTCCCTACCTAGTTCATTTATCTGTTCCTTGGTGGTTACAAAATTATAAACTGATCAACGAAATTTTTTGAGGCCACTGAAAACCATTTGGAGTTCACCACAAAATTATTTAGTAGGGTCTATGTTGACGAAATATTTTGAAAACACTACGAAACTGTTTTCATTTCTGTGTATGTTGCAAGGTATTAGTATATAAATGTATCCATGTACTTCTTTAAGGGTGTTTACCACCTCTTTCTGCTCTCTATTGTTTATGAGTATCATTATGGAGTCTCTTCTATTTGCATTCTTATGATAAGTACAGGTAGGCATATCAGCAAAATGTTTTTGTGTGAATATGGTATTCAGTTTCATGTCATTTGAATATACCTGTGTAACATGTTAGATATTTGATCCGAAAAAAGTACCAACACCGAGACATAATAGTAATTTATACGGAAGTCGAAATTCTGCGATTCTATCGATGCGTTTGTTCGTAGATCTGTATACTTTTTTTTTCTTTTTAGGATTCTGCTTATAACCTGGTGGAAGAATTACACGGGGGCAAAGCAACGGGTGGACTGCTAGCAAAATATATACATATATTAAATATAAAACCTTTTATACTCCTTGATTAAATACCTAGCTAGTCTGGGCTAGTTTTCCACGTTTGTTTTTTGTCTGAGCTCGTTTTCTAGAACAATATAATGTAATGGTGTTACATCTATGGTTTTACTCATTGTCATTCACTTTCATTGCAAGAATAATTCAAACTTATTATCGTTACAGCCTTGGATAGGCCGTTTTATATATGCCAGAAGAGACATTTGGAAGAGTGCGTGAGAACCGGTGAGGACGCCTGCTGGTTAGGCAACACGTTGGTAGTGTTCCGTACTTGCTAAGGGCGCGGTCTACCACAATTTTCATCACCATTTTTTTTATTTTTTTATCTGTACGAGATATTTTTTTAATTTTAGACAGAAAATGTGACTAAAATTGGCTCTAATGAAATTTTTTTATCTATCATAGTTTTCGCGTAATGGCTTGTTAAAATCATATTTTGCATGTTTCCGTTTTAACGACTACACTAAAACCAACTGATATACCAAACTAAAAAAAATCACAGTGGATAAAGGCATTGCAGGCTACAATGACATGCTCATATAATTTAAGAATAAAAATAATTTGAATTATAAAAAAATGATGAAACTGAAAATAAAAATTATAAATATTAAGCAGTTTTTTTAAATTCAAATAATTTTTATTCTTTAATTTCATGAGCATGTCATTGTAGCCTGTAATGTCTTGATTCAGTATGATTTTTTTGAGTTTGGTTTATCAGTTGGTTTTAGTGTAGTCGTTAAAACGGAATCATGCAAAATATGACTTTACCAAGCCACTACGCGAAAACTATGAGATATAAAACAATTTCATAAGAGCCAAATTTAGTCACATTTTGTGTCTGAAATAAGAAAAAAAATATCTGGTACAAATAAAAATTAAAATAATGGAGATGAAATTTGTTGTATACCGCGCCCTACTACGTGTTGCAGTTAGCCTAATCAGACAGCGAGTTACGTTCAAGTAAAGTCACTGTATAAGTGCTGTTTCACTACCCACACTGCACATTAACGGTCAAGTAAGAACTTTCAAAGCCATCCTTATTTTATATTTCATTATATAAGTTTCTCTCAAATCTCTACCTCTATAGCTTCCATTCCATTTTTTTCCGTCTTCAGACACAAAACAGTCTTTGTCGTTAACTTGGAAATGTGCTTCTTTCTGTAATTTTTGTACATTGTATCAGTTCTTGAAACTGATTGGGTGTAGTTTTTTTACAAACTCCATTGTGATGCAGACGCCAATCAAAGATAACTACAGAGAAAAGGAAAACAAAACTAAGCACAGTATGTTTTAGTCAACAGTATATATACACAACATAAAATTCCATAAATGAAATCGGGTCCAATAAAGTAAGGACAGCAAAAAAAAAAAAAAGTAAAAAACAGACACCGCACCAAGACAGACAAACACAGGTTTGACGCCTGTTTTGTCAAAGCGACAAACAGATAAAATACATGAAACACAAAAATACGTCACAACGATGAGACGAAACAAAATTCAAACATCTGCATGGCAATGGAATATGTAAAAAAAAAAAAAAAAAAATACATTCCATTGCACAACTCTTCCAAACATCAGTTCTGGGAATTCTTTTAATAGAGCGTACGAGAGGCAATGTTGTACATCGTCCAAGCTTGGAGGTTGCTGAAGTGGACCTCAGGCATGGGAGGAGAGGGGTAAGGATGGGAGGAGGAAAAGCAGGGGGCGCCTATACAGTCGGCGAAGAAACGAGAGCAATCAATACCTCATAGATGTCTAGGGCAAGGGAGGGGAGGATGATGGCCACTGTGATGGCGACCAGAGAGGGTTGCTCGGGTACTTTCTAGGTAACTTTTACCTTGCCACGTGTCATGTCGCTCCACGCACCCACAACAACCCGAGTGTCTAGCTCCGTACACGTCGCCCTATACAGCAGGCGCTACATGCCGTGTTTGAGCCGTGGAAAATGGCACGCGATAAGAGCTAGATTGACTCGTGTATCAACGTCCATGTCGCCTTTATGCGCGGGCCGTGTTTTGGTCGTTGCCTTTTTCCTATGGGACTTCAAATGGTGACCCCGCTTTTATATTGGTGGAAATTGCGTTGCAAAGTCCAGCACGTACTTCTCTATTTTTTGTTTAAGATTACAGTTGGTTCTTTTTACGTGACAGTAGTCTCAAAATGCTTTGTTTTGCCATTTTAAGGTGCACTGAAACTATGTTTCTAAGCATGATATACAGAAAACAAAAATATGGAAACATAGTTTGAAATGTGTTTAATTTTCGAAGATAAATATATCTAACACATTTTTAGCAGTATTTAATAAAAAATTACTTCTTTGTGGTGATTTGTGTTAAATAGACTCACTCTGTAATAATTATAATGGAATGCATGAGACTCGAAATAATCAAGATCTACACAAACATAAATTGAAATTAATTTAGTTCATTGCCACAGAAAATTATCTTAGGTTTCAAACAAGATGGCGTGTATCCGTTCCAGGTATTCCTAAAAGATATTAGAATTCTACATTAAAGGAACTGAATATTACCATAGACAGGAAATAATAGTATCGCACGTAATATTTAATCATAAATGACCATTTCTGTACATTCACAGATGGTAGCCTAAGTTAATTAATGTTAAAAATTTGAAGCAGAAGTACGAAATAATTATATACAATATACTGCAAAATTCAGTCAAGATGGCGGTGGAGCAAGGAAAAACACTGGGGAGGAATATAAAAAAATATCTAGCTACAGAAGCCCTAAGACCTAGGCTACTTGATAACCCCGGTCGCAGAGCCAGACTGCAGCACTTCCAGTCGGCGATCTCAGTGTGTAAACCAACATGTCTTGATACATAAAAAAAAAAAAAAAAAAAAAAAAAAATACGGTGGTGCTGGCTGGCCCTACCACAGTAACGTGATAATTTAACGTTACCAATCTTCTGCAGTAGGCAGGCCCCAGTCCTTCTGTCTGCCGGGTAATACGGGCATCCAGCTCACCCAGATGAACTTCATTCGGAATGACCCAGAAAGGCGAAGTCGTCGTCGTTCCTTATATTTTTCGTAGCCTTCCAGCCATTACGTCCACTCCCCTTGGTCTCCCAGAGAGAACTCCCCTATTCTATACCGCTTATAGCATAGATATATACATTATAAAACAACTAATTACTCCTTTTTTCGGAAAAAATGTCATGTCTTGTCATATAAGACCACGATCGATTATATAATAATATAAAAATTACAATAATTATCACTAATTACAGTTCATAAAATAAATAACAGGATAATGAACTAACGTTAAAGCGTTGAGGAATTAACTTAATAAATACAATTTTAGTAAACATTAATAACTGCAATATAGGCATCACGGACGCATATATATGTTACAGATAATCCCCGTCCAGAGGAAATACAATGTTCATATGGTATGCACTCGATACCCTTCACTCTTAATGTTTACTATATAAATTCTACCACAGCGTTTTTTTCTTAAGTTCAAAGCTGTCCTTTCACCCAATAAGGCCTGCTGAAATTACTAACATAACCTTTGAAGAATTACAAGAAACACATAAATACACTGGACATAAGATATTATCAGTGCAGTAAACACAAAATAGTACGAGTTCTGGAACTTAGTCTCATTAACAAGAACAAATTCACCGAATACCTCCCATCTCAAGTGACGATCCAGTAGAAGTATTTGTATCTGCTAGTTAAATACTAAGTCTACGCTCAGTTTACTCGTCGATCCTCTCGAAGAAAGTATCTGCCTTTCACTCGTTCCACTAAAACTCAGTGCCTATTGCTGCAAAGCGTTCATTGCACTGCACCATAACATAAGGACACACTTTGATAAACAGTCTGTGCGAGCACTGTGCCCTCGGTGGGTTGGACCAGCCTAGCGGCAAGTAGTTCGTGGTAATACAATATTAACCAGTAGCACCTGCAAATGTTCATAACACATACTATGGAGTTACTGAAACACACAAAACCTCTTTGGTTTGTTCCAAGAACACCTTAATTTTATTCACAACTTAAGCACTGTCTCCACACAGTTCCCGCCCGTGTTACGGAGTTTTGCAGTGATTTCGAAAATATTTTTTATTGCTACCTAATACTCATATCAAAATTTCGCTGCACAGTTTTGACACTTATATGTTATAATTTGTAGCTGAATTTTTTGTAGAATTATACTGAACGGTTTTTTAGATTTCATTACCCAAAGTACCACGTTTTTCGTCGTGAAAATAAGCAAAATTTAAGGAAATTATTCTTTTGCTGGCGAATGGTACATTATTTAAAAAAAAACGAGTCCGTAGTATTGTGCATCGTGTGATTGCACATTGACTCAATTTTTTTCAAAACTTTTGGTTAAAAAATATTTGATTTATTGGCACCAGTCTGAAAAAAACTCGGGAACAAGCCCTTAAACACCTTACTCCATACTGTTGCCGAGTCAATCGCACACTTTTCATACCCGTCCCAGCAGAGAACTCATCGACGCGACGTGTGACTGACTGCCAGAAGGGCCTCGCATAACCAGGTCAAAGGATTCAGTACCTCAGTAACTTATCGATGTGCATTAATAATGTATGTTTAGAAATAGCATTAAAGAAACTTCACACGCGTTTATACCCATCTCGTTTTCTCTACAATACCCTAAACTTATTTTCTCGCGACCAAAAATGGATGAAACAAGTGTTTTCGCAGTCATTTTTAGAAACGAACTTCCTTGTGCAAAATCTTTTTAAAAGGTACGCCCAGGACATCACAACGTTATATTTAATATTGAGTCACAAAATGACAGGGTCACTGTTGAAGGTCTCATAGAGGAAAGTTATCGGCGAGAATACTGCACGCTATTTCAATTACTTGCGCCTAGAGGCTAGGTTAAGAGGGAACTGTAGCTGACATTTTCGAACTCTTCAATTTTCGCTGTACGTCCCACAGAATGAGACTTATGAAATTTCCCGTCTGAATTTGCACATATAGTACCATTTTAAACGTTATCTAATCGCCACACATTCACTACCTTTCTTAGTTTTATACCTACTAGCAGACTTGGGATTAACGATAAAAAATAAACTATTAAAATTAATCATTAAAAATTCGGGTAACTTTTTAACTTAATCGTTACTTTCGAAAGTAGCCCATTTTAAAATTTTAATCGTTAAAATAATTGGCTAGCGATTAAAAGTAACGAGTTAGTTTCTGTAAACCGATGAATGCATTAGAAAATAAATTGAAGGCTTCAGAGTCCAACACCGACCCACAATATTAAACAACAAAAGAAGCATTTTAGATTTATAAACCGAACACTACACAAATGATACCTAGCACTAGGTACACGACGCAAGCTGAGTCAAACGAACGTGTCACAGTATTTGGTGAAACAGTCGCGTTTTTCTCGACGAGCAGAACAATAACATAGCAAATAATTTTTTTCTTCGGCAACGAAGGAACATAAGAACAGCGCGAAATACTTTGTTGGTCTGGTGCAGCGCACAGAGTCTATAAACGTTACTTCAATTTGTTATTTCTAACTTTTACTATGTCACAGTGGCCGAGAATTTCTTTATTTTTTCAGAAACTGATAGAAATAGAATTTTTTGTTATTATTTTCAAGGTGTTAAGTAAAAACTTTCTTGGTAATGTGGTCATGCGTGTGTAATGTTTTATTTTTCTCCATACAAATATTTTGGGACACAGTAACTTTTAACTTTAATCAGTTAATTTTCTGTTACCTTTAAAGTTTAGTCGATTACTAAGATTCGATAACAGCGTGCAACGCCATTCAACGTTTCAAAAATGACGGGAATACACAAAAAGAGCCTACATAGTTTCACTAAATGCTACATCCGCAGTGAATTCTTAACACGTATTACATTTATATTTAATTATAATACTAGTTTTAGCAGCTGACCGAGATGCCATCGGATGAGATTTCTAACACGGGTGAGCTTACCTGGGATGACATTTCAAACGCGAAAAACTTTATATTTTGACTGACGTACACTACGCTCGTGAATTTTCATGAGCGCCTCCTAACAGCGAGGTATAAACGTGCACACTAATGACGCCAGGAGGCATTGATCTGTTCCGACTCCTGACCCAACTAGCATTTTGGGAGCATCTAATCGATTCTCTCAAGCGGTTCACGACCCTCTATAATCAGGAAAACCCCATCATTTTTAACTCCTCCACCCCCCCCTTTTTTTTTTCTTCACGACCATGAGAGGTAAAACCTATTATTTTGACCTTAAATTTCATGCGTATGGATGTTTTATAACGGCTCCGATTACGCCGTTCCCCATAAATCTGTCTACCCGATTCTTGATGACAGATTCAATCACTCCGCCTGTTCGCGGTCTAAGAATATACCGCCACAGTCATCGTGTCGTCGCCAACTTCTTCTGGCACGGAAATTACGAAAAAAATATATCAGATATGCAGCAAAATTCTTCACTGCTTGAAAAGTATAAACAAATTTTTGGATGACAGTAAAAAAACCCCATGTGTGATAAAAAGAATCATGTCACAACGTCTGGTCACATAGCTTGCTTTGTGTAATCAACACATTGTGGATTATCTGTAAATTAGTGGTTCTGTTAATTTTATACTCGTAAATACTGAATACAATTCACCTGAACGAGTATGTAGCGAAGTGAAAACTATAATTATCCTGTACGGTTTCCAATATGTACCGTGAGGTGAAGAGATTTAACCTCGAGGTCTTCAGCGCTGATGGTGAGGGGTGACATGAGGTGAGTTTGGAGCAGCGGAATGAGGGGGCGAGGAAACGGGAGATCCCCGAAAAAAAAAAAAACTCACCGACCAGTGCATTGCCCGTCACGATTCCTCCATGTGAAAAACCGGGGACCGACCCCGTCGGGAATCGAACCCCGATCGCGTTGGGGGGAGAAGCGACTTCTCTAGCCAATGCGTCAACCCTGGCCTCAGCACGTATTGTTATAGGACAGAGACTGAACTTGCCAAGTTTCTTTTTTTCTTCTTTGCCAGACATGTCTACATATATACCCTATGTGGTGTTATCTTTCTATTGTGCAGTTGTGCCAATATGTGTGGAATTCTACAAACTGTGTGAGATGTCAAGTGGTTTGTGGAATTTAGCGAGGATTGAACGTCTGTGTAACGTTTTTTGTAGAATTCTCAATTAAAATTTTTTTAATATATAGTATATTATTTAAGTACATATTCGTGTAGTATCGTGTATGAGGCCATTTATGTAGTTAAGAAGTGACGGCTTTAATACGAAAACACTGATCATCTTGCTTGACGGTTAACTTCCCGTTAATTACTGAAGTGCTCTCGCTTTGCCATTCTTTTTTATTTTTGACGAAACTATTTAACGCGCATTATATTTGTATATCTACGAAAAGAACACACACGTCAAACTATATTGTTATAATTTTAAAAATTCGGCACGTTAATTATAGAAACACTATTTTCGGGCCCCTCAAAATAGCCAAAAATGGCTTTTCCAGATTGCCGTATATCTGAAAAATTGACAACCGTATTCGAAAAACATAACTATAGAAACAAGCTTTAGACTTTGAACTATGCTGGCCAGAAATAAAAAATGTGTTCACCACTTAAAGTCCCATAGGAAAAAGGATAATAGTGAAGCACTGCACGCCAGCTGAGTGGTTTGTGCAGAGAGGCGATAATACATTACATACTTCGGTTAGCGGCACTCTTACCGCTCCTACCTCACACAGAAACGCAGCTTATCTAGGGAGGCCCCTTAAGACCTTGCTCCCGTTTCTGCTATGTTCGCGATAATTATATTTTTGAAGTCTACAGGATAGCAGATATCAAAATTCTGTTTGATTTTCTCCATGTTTGCTAATGTTTTTCAAAACATTAATTACTATGGTTTGTAGCTAATTATGTAATCTGTGAAACTATTTTTAGATGACGTTCTAATCTAAAAATAATTATACTTGTATTGAAAAAATTAGCTATAACGGCAAAAACAATTTTATACAAAACTTCTAATTAGATTTGTAACATCTTCACTTGTTTAAGAATCTGTGCCACTGAGCACGCTGAATTTTTCTTAAATTCTTCCTGATTCACAATGTGGCAAGATTGATTTGAAAATATTTCAATACGGTCTTAGGTAATTACATTTACTTTCATTACGAACGTTTTTTTTTTTTTCGAAATCTTGAAGCGTAGTTATGAAATAATTAAGCTAATTTTAAATGTTAAACAGCAATTGTCTCTCGCCATGTAATAAAGACTAAATAACCGCTAGTATCAATGTAGTCCATAAATACGTACCTAATCGTAAAATTTACTGTTTATATTATGAGACATTGCCGATAATTCGTCACACACTTAATTTATTATACGGAAATTGAAAAATTTAAGAAAAGAGATGACACAGCCTCTGTAAAGGTGGAATGTTAGACAATTATATTGTATTTTCAATTTATGAGCCTTACAATTTATTCAAATTGTATTATCAAAATTTTCTCTCCGACAAAGCATACGATATATTCTCGGTAAAGTGCTTGACATAAATAATACTGGAATCATTCAATAATTTGTCATGCAGAATCATTGCAAGAAAGTTATCTGTTAAATTTCAAGAGTTCTCTTGCAATTATTCTGCATAACAAATTAATTAAAGATTCCGTTATTATGTATGTAAAGTAGTTTACCAAGAATATAGGTAATGCTTTGCCGACGAGAAAATGTTGCTAGTACAATTTGAATAAATGGTATGTTTCAAAAACTGATAACGCAATAACATTGTCTAACGTAAAACTAGTAGAAATATGCAGGTCCAGCTGCCGCCTTGGACGCACGTCGCAGGGGTATTCGTGGTCGGAGGAGCGGACAGTAATCCCGCGCCCCCGCGTAGATAGAGGGGTAGGGTTGTGATAGGAGGGGAAGTGGGTAGGGGAGGACGACCTACTGTTACCGGCCCGCGGGCCGCAGATGATGAGCTCTGATGACGATCACAGGGCCATTCAACCGCCCTTCCCGCCCCGACCTTCTTCCTCGACATGCAAATGAGGTAGTGAAAGGGGAGAGACCCTGTCCCCTTGACCTTGCGTGACCTCTGTTGTTCCCCGGGCCACAGCTGCCCTTTATCCCCCCGCCGGAAGTATTCATCGGCGATGGACCAGCAGTCTGCGTCGCGCGACGGAACACGCTGCCGTTATATCTCCGACCAATTTCCTCTCGGTTCATAACATTCGCATAATCACCTTCCTATGGATGTGCCTGGGCCTACACAATCAGTCAGCTACCATCCATTGTCTAGACAAGCAACCGTCTTTTAGCCTTAAGAGGAATCAGTACCTGTCATCTTCGAATTCTTCAATTTTAGCTGTAAGTTCCATACAGCGAAATTTATCAAAATTTCCCATCTGATATGGCTGAGATATTACCTTCTTAATCGTTATCAAATTGTCAAGTGAAAAATATCACAGTTTAATGTTTAAAAAAAAGTTTAACTTAAAGACATTAAGGGGTTCGCCAGTCTGATTTTTAAAGATCGTTCGGATTAGTAAACTTATTTTACGAAACGAATTATATGTGATCCCCCAATTCTCTGGACTACGAAAAAAAATCAGTGGACGGTTATTAATTGCTTCCAAACCCTCCAACATAGCTAAAAAGGCATTTTAATTTTCGTCACAGTTAAACTGAAAGTTCAGATAAAAGTATGCCACAACTGGGAATTTTTAATAAATATCAAAACAATACAAAAATTATTGTTAAATACGTTGTTGGGAAACATTAACTTGACCGTGGATGTAGTCAGAGGTAGGCACTTCATACTGAAACTAGTTAAGTGGTTAAGTGAAGGGTGAGGGTTAAGGTTAATGAACTATGCTAATCTAAATACGTGACTTTACTCTACATAGATTAGATTACAGATTACTGTAATGTTGCACTACAAAATTTTGATAAGGGAGGGGAAGCAGCTGTTTAGATAATTAAGTATAGGTGACTCTTCGGACACCTAAGACCTCACCGTAACGCGATGTGCAGGAGGCTGATGGTGAATGAGCTCGACTATCGACGGACGGCGGCACGTCGTGGGTCTCGACCCAGGACCATCCTGGCGAGGTGGTGACGGCTGGAAGGCTTGAAGGAGACAGACCTCGATTCCCCCGATACTATACATTATATTGCTACACTTCAGTGCCGGTGGGGAGAATCGCTGAGGCCTTTGTCTTCTGCAACTACTGACCTGATTGCACTGCCGTCGTCGCTAGCCCGTCCTCCTGGGGGGTTATGCTCGAGTTTTCAGTCGCAAGCGATTTGGAAGCCGAGTGGTTTATTTCAGGACTTGGAGAAATTATTTTTCTTTTTTAACCTTAAAAACTGATACAATAAACAAAAAACAATCTCCATGTCATGAAAACGAGCGCTCGGCTTCCAGCTCGCATGCTACTGAAAACCCGAGCATAGCCCCCCGTGGCGAGGAGTCTTTTGGTAATCATAACAATGTGTTCGCAAATGCATGCCATAGCAGAAATGTGCAGGTTAATTTTGCAAACGTTTACTAAGTGCTCAAGTACAGATGCGAACCTATGTTCGTCAAACATTTATGTCTTGTTTTGAAGTATAAAATCTAGTACACTGAAAAAAGAGTATATTTGCAGGTACCATACTTGTGTTAAAATAGGGACAACGAATCAGTTTGGTTGTTGGTACTACTCTGGCCTGTTCCTTCAACAATTTGTTTTGTAGAAGAAACAAAGAGCTTTGTTGCTTTTACACCAGATGGTAACTTCTACAGAACAGATTGTTGAAGGAACTGTCCAGAGTAGTACCAACAATCAAACTGTATTGTTGTCCCTATTTTAACAGAAGTATGGTACCTGCAACTATACTCTTTTTTTTTTTCAGTGTAGGCCCCTACACATGGGCATCTTTCTTGTACGTGGAGGTAAGACATACGATTTGTTTTTCCTCCATGCACTCGCTGTTGCAATGTACAAAGCACGGCCGTAGGAGAACAGGTCTGGACACTCGCCTGGAAACTTGACCCACTTGTTTGGCTGCAGTTCACCAAGTTACCGAGAGTGTTGTGTATCATTGATGCTGCAATCAGGGCGGTCGGGCTCATACTTCGCCCACTTCCGTTTCACTTTTTTCCGATAAAGATAAACAATTTATCAAAAACGTATTTTTTTTACCTATTTATAAAATACTTCCTTCGCTCACAATCCAAGCATGGCTCCAGCAATCTTTATTTACTTTATAATGTAAACACTGGAAAAAAAGTGGGTGGATTTTGAGCCCGACCGCCCTGATTACAGTGCCGAAGATACATAACACTCTCGGTAACTTCGTGAACTGCAGCCAAACAACAAGGGGGTCAAGCAAAATACATTGGTAGATAGGCGAGTGTCCAGACCTGTACATCTACGAACGTGGTACAAAGAGAAAACTTCGGACAAGTACGGAATGTTAATACGCCGAGTTAATTAAAAAAATATTTTCTAAGTCCTCCAAAATAGCTAAAAACGTCCTTCTTCGGACTGGTGTTCTTCAAAATGGACGTATGCGAAACTAAGAAAGAATTGTGCACTGAAACTTGCTACAGACTTTCCATAAATAAAATTATGTTGTCACCGCTTGATGTTCAGTAGTAAATATGTGAAATTGAGGAATTGGCTGGAATAAAGGCCTTAGTAAGAAAACAGCATTGTGAGATAATGACAGGTATATGTTTTGGAGAATTTTTTTTTTATTTCACGTTTCTCTCACACTATTTTCTCTTAGTATCAACAAGTAACATATATTTACATTACACAAATTAATAGTAGTTACTATAAACACAGTCAAAGATAAAACATAAATTATTGGTAGCATAATGGTACCAGCACAGGCCAAGACAAAAATCCATAACTTGGTGAAGAATTCAGATATCGGTACAAAAATTTACAGGCGTCTTCTATGGACATATTCGAACAAGATAAGTTGTTTGATAGAAAAAAGGCCTTAGCTTAGTAAAGCTTTATTCCAGCCAACTCCTCAATTTACAAGAAATTGCTTGAAACTATAATAAACTGTACCCGCGACTTCGTTCGCGCAATTTTCTGTTTTCAGACCCCCGTTCTGATCCAATCTGTTCCCTGGTATTCTTCACACTGTTGCCCAGTATTTTTCACCTTGTTCCCCGTAATTTTTTTCGTCAGATACCTTCGCGGGTGCATGCACAACGAAGTTTCATTGCAATCAGGTGAGTGGTATGTACAACAATTTTCATGATGATCGGTTGAACGCTATAGAAATTGATGCGATGCAGTGTCATCTAGTGGAGAGTTACAGCAAAATTCATACATCGAAAATGTTCTCCGTGTTCTGCCCCTCAATCAAATCAATATTTCCACAACCATTAAATAATTATTTCATGTTGTGGTTAGGAATGACTCGCAAATTAATGTATTAAAAATTGCAAGTATTTCCATTTTTACTATATAAAACACAAACTGCTGCTGCAACTGTATTTTAAAGACGCAAAAACGTGATGTAATAACACGGGAAAGTTCTTTGTCTTATAAGTAATGTTTAAATCTGAATGGCGAGCCAATCAACGGTCGAGTTCGCTGGCATCAACGGTAGCATAGAAGTACGTGAAATCTGCATAAAAATTAACTTTTCTTGTTTACAAACAATACCTAGACCCAAATAACTCACGACTTTAACTGTTCAAGGCAGTTCAAGTAACTCGAATGTTCCGTCATGGATGCGTCCATTGTACTTTTAACATTTACCGACGTTGTTGTACAGTTCAAATAGAAAAGGAAATAATCTTCCAACTTCCTAACACTTGTGCGTGTTTAATATCATAGTAACTTCCTGTCGCAATGTCTTACACGGGATAAGAACCCAATATGGTCCACACCACAGACTTTAACAGAGCAATCGTCAGATTTATTATGTGTATATAGACCTAAGCCTTAAAAGGTTTGTTAACAAATAGGAGGGCAAAAGTAATAACTTTAGATTTTTTTTCATGTCATTCCAATTTTGGGGAGTTCTGTAACATTTTGATAATTTTCACTCTCTTGATTGACGCATTCCAAAAAAAATCTTGAATTTATTTTTAGATAGATACTTATGTAAGCTTAAATTGTAAGGAAAAATCACCTCGATATCTCAGCGGTTTAAGAGGTACAGAGGATTAATTGAAAACACATTATATTTTTTTGATAGCTTTCAAGGTCAAATTTCGAAAAATCCTGGTATACATTTTTTAGATATATACGAAACCATAGTTCTGAAGTAAAAAATTAATCTCGATAACTTTATTGGTTTAAGAGACACTTAACGATTAATTAGAAAACACGTTTTATTATTTTAATGGCCATTAGTACAAATTTCGAAAAATCCTACATACTCTTTTTAGATATTTACGTAAGCTTCAATCTGAGGCAAAAATCACCTCCATATCTGAAATGGTTTAAGAGTAATCGTGAATTTATTGAAAACACATTTTACGTCTTTTCACCCCCTCAATTTTCGAATCCCGAAAAATTGAGAAATTGGGAAATATGCATTTGTTTACGCAATATTTTGAAGTAAAAAAAAATACGATGGCTTTCTAGGTTAATGAGCTATCCAGTATCAGTTAAAAACACATTTCACTGCTTTTCAACACCTTAATTTTCTAATTTCGAAAAATCCTTTCTTATTACTCACCTGTGACCTATAAAGAACTCCTGTGCAAAATTTCGTGCTTCCAGACCCAACGGGTCTGTCAGTCAGTTACTGTTAGGACCGTTAGGATTTTGTAGATTCACTTTTAAACGATTTCGTTGTAGGGTTCTACAGTATTTTGAATCACTGTCTTGTTAATTTTAAAATTATTTGTAGCAAAATTTTGGTTACTTTTTTTTATAAAGAAAAATCGTGAAATGTTACAGAATGTCTAGTAGTAGATTTCGTTCTACCTCAAACATGTCGTCAGTAAACGTTTTTCTTTTCAGTTGTTTTTTTACAGGGATTTAAAATATTTTTAATCACTTTTAAAGATTTTCCGACAGTCTTCTTGCAGTACACGACTTAAAATTGTTTAACGTGTTCATAATGCGACTACTACGAAGGGAGATGCACTAGTTTACTCCAAACTGCAGGCGTTCAGGAGGTAGGTAAAATTAGCAGCGAGGAGAGAAAAGAAGCAACAGCCGTGAGGACTGCGACCTTGCTATCTTGCCAAAGTAGATACAGCCACAAGTTTTCCCAGACTGTAGGCAAGGCTTCAAGAGTACTTCGGACTGATTCTACATTGAAAGTCTAATTGCTAGGGCCCGGTAGTTTCCGCGAAAAAATTTTTGCAGCACTTTGTTTCAGTGCCTTACGTGCGCACCTGCATCTCTGCTTTGTGATCAGTGATTGGATGTCGTAAAATACAACGTCTGGAGGTTAACCCCGCAAATCACAGACGTGATGTGTCGCAGATATCTGTGTACTGATTGGCACAGTCAAATGAGTAATGATTCTGCACAAAAACACTCTGTCAATAGCCATGAAGTTGAGCTGCAGGTGTGCACGTAAGGCACTAAAACAAAGTGGGGCAAAAATCTTTTCGCGAAAACTACCGGGCCCTACTAATTGCCTCATGTGATTTAATTGCATTGCGCTACGTCGTATTCATATTGAACGGTTTGCCTAGAAACATTTCACACACCAAACAGAGCCACGCCTTCTATCTGAGTATTAAAAGCTCTGAAGTGACGGAGGTACAAGGGTGACCTAAAGCGCACTGGCTAGAGCACATTTTTTCCCACCAAGACGATCTGGGTTCATTTCCCGGTGGGGTCGGTCCCCGGATTTTTGATTGTAGGAATCGTGCCGGACGACGGGTTTTCTCGGGGATCTCCAGCTTCCTCCACCTATCCACTTACAACAGACACGCGTCTTGTGTTAACACATTCGCTTCTGAGCCTCCAACGTGCGAAAGAGCTCCGGGTAGGGCCACCCTCCCACTTTTTTTAACGTCTTGACTACAGCGAAGTCATGCGAGACGTAACCAGTGTCTCAGAAGATAAAACCGGATTCACAACCACACTTAACGCACGTACGAACACACGCACGCACGTTAGTATTAGATATTGGATTAACAACTGTATTTATATCTAGACATGCGTGGAAATTGTTTCTCTCTTAACAAAATGTCGGTAATAGATGAACGTAATATATTTTAATTTTTTCGGAGCGTATTAAATACGTTACGACCACAATATAAATGATTTTTCAATACAAATTAATATTTAATGGCGTCTTACGTTTGCACATTCTGTACTCACAACCACCACTTAGCGTACTTACGTACGAAGTTGATCAACTCTGCTACGTACGTACACTCGCTATGCTAGGCTGTGAATGCTAGCATGCACACTCGGTGTTTCTACTTTTACACGTACGTACGCGCGTACGCTAAGTGGTGGTTGTGAATCCAGCTTAAGGAAGCGACCATGACCTGTCTTACGGGATTATCCCAGCAACCGTGAAAAACTAATATCAGAGCACTGGAGCGGTAAACGAACTCGAGTCCTCTGGAATGCGAGTCCAATGTTTTACACTCTCGTTTCGCATGACGTCAGTAAAATTTGACAGCTGCTCGTGGGCAATAACTGTAGATATTTTGTCATTTGTGTCAAAACTCATGACGAAATTACAGCATAAGTGGTGAAAAAATACCTCTCAGATTCAAGATGGAACTAAAAATATTGACTGGCATAGCATAAAACATCTACAGCTAGGGCCATCAACTTTTCACGGAACTAAGTTTGCTCCCAGTTTGTTTCAAAGCTCGACGTTCACATATGCATCTCTGCTTCATGATTATAAGTAGACCCATGAAAATATTTTAGCAACATTTTTTAATCCCTTGTGTACGAATCGGCAACACTGTTTTATGGTTACTGGCAGCATGTCTATATTCAGACACGTCTCCTATTTGACTGTGCCAACAGTAACGAGGTTACTGCGACACCACACGTCTGTATTTTGTCAGCAGAACCCCAAGACACGTGAGAGTTAAAAACATCCAATCACAGGGTACGAAGCAGAATTGCAGATGTGCATCTCAGGCATTGCAACAAACCTGGGAAAAATTATTTTCGCGAAAAGTTTATAACCCTACCTTCAACATTTGAAAAATCGTGACGTCAGAAGAGTGGGATTTTGCTGAAGTTATGCATCATAGAGTATACCACTGTGCTACGTTGCTCGTAGGATGGAAGGATTGTTTTTTTCAGGGGGGGGAGGGCAAGATGAGGTAGTCTGCCAGGGCCTGGAGGGGTCTCACCAGTGGCGGCTCGTGGGTTGTTGCCAGGTGGGGCTGCAGATAGTCGGAACTGTACACTCTTGATGAACACGCCGTAGACCAACGACCATGAAATATTTGCCGGCTACTAGATGTGTTGTGACCACTCAGTAGTAAGGAGCACCTGCACATCAGAGTGTCAATGGTTGTAGAGTCAACCAGCGCACAACCTTGTACAGCTCTTGGCAACTGCAGCCCTACCTGGGAACAACCCACGAGCCACCACTGGGGTCAGGGATGTTTTGATACCACGAAAGTATCGATACTGAGATAAAAAGAGTAATCTAAATAATGATATCGAAACTGTTTCGATACTGGTATCACAAGAAAACAATCTATACTGGTATCATATCAGTACCGGTAAAAATATAATAAACATTTTATACTTTTGAAACTTTGTATGAAAGAGGAAATAATACTAAAAAATGATTGCATAAAAGCCAAAAATCATTCATTGAGAAGTTTTATAAACACGGCGTAGGTATTATAATTTAAATAAATCTTACTATAACAATCCCTCAAAACAACTTTTTCTTTTATAGTGATCAATAGATCACCAATTAGATATTTTCAGCAGTGCTATTTTAGATAGGTTTTAAGTGGGCAGTAATAATTATGTTTAATTTTGGTTTTTGTTCGTATTCTGCTTTTATATTTACGAAATAATATCTTGAATAGCTCAATAAGTACATCCTCCAGTCTTTTGTATGTATATACAATTTTCTTTTCGATCCGCTGCTTTATTTGACAATATGCAGGGCCTAGCACTTATTTCGACGACCTCTAATAAGATGACATAGTGAAATACATGGAAAACTTCCCAAATTATTCTTTCATTGATGGAAAATATAGGTATATTTATGTTTTAGAGCACTTTGATCGAAAATTTTTGATATCTCTATACATAAAAATGAACACTAACTGACTGACATATCAAACTGCAGCCCAAACCACTGGACCTAGATTTGTGAAATTATTTGTGTGGTTTCCCTTCTGGTAACAGACGAGCACTAAGAAGGGATTTCTCGAAATTTGACCTCTAAGGGGGTGAAAAGGGGTGAAGTATATTTTCGAAGAAACTTCGATAGAGCTCGAACCCGACGGCCTGGCATCGTTGATTTCAAGATTTTTTATTTTATAATATTACTTAGTTATTAAGAAGAAAACTTAGTTTATAAACTTTCAAAGCAGACGATCCGAAACGCAAGTAAGACCAGCGAGAAATAATTTATACAGGAGTTTCGTTCTACAGTTCTATCGATATGAGCTGTACAACCTCCATGAGACCAGGCAAATGAATATTTTATTTTTAAATTTAGTTTTCATGAATAACGTCGACTTTATGTGGCCCAACTGTTTGTAGCTACAGCCTGTTATTCCGAAGATTCTTGACTCATATTCCGTTAATGACTGTGCAAATGTGCAATTCTGACTCAAAAACTACAAGACAGATAAAATTAGTGCATTTTGGATAGTCTTTCAGTAGTGGTAAAAATGTATTATGTAGTCAACTATCGGCATAAGTTCCTCGACAGCGTCAGCCCACATTTATACCATCTCACTAAACTCAAGGTTGGGGCACCAAATACGTTTATATTTCTGA
The DNA here is from genome assembly GCA_003012365.1 of Medauroidea extradentata. Lineage (NCBI taxonomy): Eukaryota > Metazoa > Arthropoda > Insecta > Phasmatodea > Phasmatidae > Medauroidea > Medauroidea extradentata. Next base: position 2,064 of record PNEQ01101081.1, on the reverse strand, counting down.
GAAACATCCCGCCAAAATTGCCTAACGGCACTAAACTTCATGTGAAGGTTTTGAAAAACTATTATGTTTTTGAGGGCACCATCACCAATAATTGTTGTGCTAGGGAGAAATCAGTCTTAAGGGTGCCGCCTACCCGCGCGTGAAAGGCTAAAAAGCTACGGAGCAGTAAGATCGACCTTGAAGCGTGCATCAAATGCCGCGTCGCCTCAACGAGCCCAGCTCTGAACTAACGTGCAAGCTTCCCGCCGAACAGTTTTTACTATGGGGCACTAAGCGGTGACCATACAATTTTATTGGTGGAAAGTCTGCAACTAAGTTCAGTGTAGGTCGCATTCTGAGTTTCACATACATCCGGTTAGTACATTTTGATGGACGGAAGTCTGGAAAGACCGTTTTTAGCCATGTTGGAGGACTTAGGAACAATGTTTTTAATGAGCGTGGCGTGTTAACAATGAGGTTCCGACCTTGTCTGAAGTTTGTTTTCTTTTCGTACGTTGGCACAATGGACACACGTGAATACTTTCGTAGAAAAAACCTGTTTACGAACATGCTGCAACGCATTTGAAGCGTGGGGTAGACGGCCGCCTTAATACCACGTGAACTACGTATTTCATTCGATTGCCCTCTTATGTTTAAGAGTTTGTAATTACCCCACAACGTCAACATTGTTACACCTATAGCTGCATATCCTGCTGCAGAGTTAGTTCAACTAGCAGCTTGGTCATTCTAGCACTTGATGACTGAATACCTATATGGTGTACATAGAGTTTTTTTTTTTTTTTAAATTAAAGCAAATGTTAACTGTTATGAGTAACACAAGCGAGCAAAGCCACGGGCGCACTGCTAGTTTACAGCTAAAGCCTATATCGAAAAAAGTGCCAAAAGGTAATATTATATCGAAAAAAAGTGCCAAAAGGTAGTATGGTATCAAATCATTTAATGATATGAGGGGCTCAGAGCCATAATGAACCGAGTCAATATAGAACCAAATGAAGAAGTTAAGCTCTAAAGTATTCAGTCCAACGTTAACTTCAATCTGATGTTTACAATGATGACATTTGCTGGACAGAAAATGAACAATGTACATGATTGACTTGGGCAAAGAAAAGAACATGGTTTGCAGAAACCCATGCGTGATCCATCTCAGTATCAGAAAAATATGGACTCGGTCCACTATGGTTCTAAGCTGAGCCCTTCATATTACAGTAGTGAAGTATCAAAATAAAAGTGTCGATAGCAGTATCATATTAGTACAGGCTATTCACGAATAACTAACTGAGCACTGCTTAAATATTTCTGAGAGCCATGTTGCCTTCGTCTTTACAATTTTAAGTATGAAAACTTTCATGTCACTAAGAACTAGTGGAAACATTTCACAACTCTTAAAAATGTATATCTATTTCCCCAATACATAAGATTTTGGTTACTATAAGTGTTGGGAAGTGCTCACAATAAAATGAACTGCCTACAGTATCGTAACGTCCATTGTCTCTAGATGCCGCCTACCCGCGTGTGAAAGGCTCAATAGCGACGGAGCTGTAAGGTCGACCTTGAAGCGCGCATCAAATGCCGCGTCGCCTCAACGAGCAAAGCGCTGAAATAGCGTGAAAGGTTCCCACAGAACGGTTTTTACTATGGGACATTAATCGGCGACCATATAATTTTATTGGTGGAAACCCTGCAACCAAGCTAAGTGCAGGTGGCAATCTGAGTTTCATATACATCCGGTTAGTACATCTTGAAGTACGGCAGTCTGAAACGGCCGTTTTTAGCCATGTTGGAGGGCTTAGAAACAGTGTTGTTTAATGAACTTGGCGTCGTAACAATGAGGTTCCGACCTTGTCTGAAGTTTGTTTTCTATCCGTACTGTTACGGTGTCGCAATCCCGCGGCGTCGGTGGCGTCGCGGAAGAGTAGGAAGACGATTGCACAACCCCGCGGCGTCAGTGGCGTCGCAGGACGGCAGTAAGTAGGTGCTGGGTAATCAACAAGTCACCAAAAAGTGGCGGATTGCGGCAACAGTGGTATCCCAGGAATCCGATGACTCGAGGAGTTAAGTGGGTCT
>PNEQ01101080.1:0-13879 GCA_003012365.1 Medauroidea extradentata | reverse complement strand
TCAGTTCTGGTTGCAAAAAGGACTGTTGGTTTCAAGTTGAATGTCCTTAGAAGATTGTCTAAACTAGCTTTTTTTATCAGTTTCTTTTAAATAATCAACATTAAAATCTCCACACAGTATTATTTCTGTATTGCGGTTATAAATAGTGAAAAGAATACTTTCTAATTTACTTAGAAATGTGCTAAAACTACCTGATGGGTCTCTGTAAATGCTTAAAATTATGGCTCTTTTCCCTAGATCAGTTTCTATACAAACTGAGCAACACTCAAAGTTTTTGTCTTCACAACTAGTTACCGGTATTACTTGTTGGTGACAACTAATGTTATTTTTGCTAACATTTATTTCATCTTTTCACTTGCACCTAACTATCGACTTTTGAAAACGATGGTAAATAATGTCGGATTTATTTTAAAATATTTATTTATAGACGTACGAAGTTCATTATTAGCCCGATTTACAATTTGCCATGTTTGTTTATATGCTTACAAAATACGGTACTGCATTATAACATTACATAAGTTATGAAAACATTTGATAATATCTATTATTGCATAAGAAAAATAATTTGCGATGCTAATATAAAAAATAAATTAATTAGTATATGAGATCATTGTTAATATAAATAAAAAATTAAGTAATTTAGCTATCATTCTATAATTTTATGTATATTACCTATTTATATTTATTAAAAATACATAAAATAAAATATTTAGAAAAATTGTAAAAAGGGTGAAAAATAAGTTATGATCCTGGAAGGTTTACAGTTGAACGTTTATTTTTTTCTCGCATTATACTCGTGTTTAAATTATTGCTCGTGAAATTTTGAAAACAGATAATTTGGCAGTTGAAAATACTGAATGTTTTTCATTCGAGTGACATGGTGAAATTGGCACCTATTGTGCAGTGCATATCCAGCCAGTGAATCTTCGCTAATGTGATGTTTTTTTTCGTACACACACACACACACACACACAATGTCATTATGAAGCTTTTGAATTCTGTCCTGTTCGTTTAGTTAGACCAATAAATATATCCTGCACAATAATTGAAGGGTGACAATACCAGTGATTCACACATTTTTAGTTTGATCTCTGATGCTAGGATGTGTTTATAATTATATAGATGTTTCTAGCCTGTAGTAGCTAGCAAGACGAGATTATGTTATTGTCATGTGAAGTATTTCCCCCATAGATTTTAGTCTGCAACAGCACAATATTGCTGGCATTATTGCTCATAATAAGTTAATATTTCTACACAAACACGATCTATCAGACACCACGGAGCTCAATCGTCACACACTTCAACAGTATGATTGACGGGCTACAGGCGCCGCGCGCCTCTCTGCCTGGTGACATCACGCAATTCTCGGCAGGACGGGGGAAACGCGCGCGCAAGCGGGAGTGGCCTACCTATAAACCTTTTGTTTGCTGGATTTTGTACATCCGTTTAATCTTTTGAAAAGGATAAAATATTTTAGTATTATTTACAGTTTTGTTTCTCTTTCTTTATTCGTTTTCATTTAATTTTATCACGTCCTAGATTGTCAGCACATACTGAACAGGATTTGTCAAATATACATAAATGTAATACACACACAACTAAAATATATAAATAGCGAAGACTACTGACATGGCGTCTGGAGGGAGGACATGGTAGCCCGCGTTCCCGCCAGACTTGGTGTTAAGGCCACAGTTCACCTCTGTTTTCAATGTCTTTAGACATAAATTGTGACTAAATCTTCCTCTTAGGAAATTTTTTAATATCTAATAGTTTTTGCGTAATGAGTCGTAAACGTCAAAATTTGCACTTTACGGTTTTATGCACGCCACAAAAACCAACTGACATACCATTCCGAAAAAAATTCACAATATATAACAATGTTGCAGGCTATGATTAGACATATATAGAACAAAAAATAATATATTTTTGTATTTAATTAAAAATGCTGAATTTTTAAATGAAAATTCAAAAAACTCAAATTTTTTTAAAAATACGAAACTATATATATTTTTGTTTAATATGTTTCAAATCCTTTGCCTACAACATTGTTGTACACTGTGAATTTTTTTCGGTTTGGTATGTTAGTCGGTTTTAATGGCGTGCAGAAAACCGTAAAGTGCAAATTTTGACGCTTACGACTCATTACGCAAAAACTATAAGAGATAAAAAAAATTTCCTAAGAGGAAGATTTAGTCACAATTTATGTCTAAAATAAGAAAAAAATGTCTGGTACAAATATAAAAATAATAAAAGGCGTTGAAAACTGAGGTGAAAGGCCCCCTTAAGCTCTTACAAGCTAAACTAAAGTAAAATTCATTACAGAATATCATCCAAAATTACAAAAACAATTATTAATACTCGTCTGCCCTTAGTTAATAACGGCCAGTCTGTATAGGGCGTGTTCAGAATTACACTTAAAAACACAACAATACACAGAAAAGCAATAACGAATAATATAAAAGCAATATTTGAAAAAGTAATTAAATTGTAGACATTGTAAATGTGACTGAAAGTCTACTTAAGTATTATTTTGTAAGACGTAACAAAATAATACGATGACAATTTTGGTGGGCTTTGGCATTCCTGATAGCAAAATAGGTTTGATTCAAGCTTGAATCAAGCTTGCCATGACAAGTCTGCAAGCTTGCAGCAAGCTTGTCACGTCAAGCGATAAGCTTTAATCAAGCTTGAATCAAGCTAACTAGTCTCGACACGACAAGCCTGCAGCAAGCTTGCCAGGAAAGCTTGAGCCAAGGTTGCTGCAAGCTTGTAACAAGCTTGCCTCGTACAAGACAGGATACAACTGTAAAAAAATAGGCTTGAATCAAGCTTGAATCAAACTTACCAAATAGGGCTTGTAATGGCAATCCTAAATCAAGTCAACTGCAGGCTTGCCGCAAGCTTACATGCTATCTGGGATAGCGTCCTACTGCCCTAATCAAAAACATCACTCACTCATAGAAAAATTAAAAAGAAGAATGTTTATTCTCATGGTGCCTGTAGGTCTCTAGAAAATCTGTAGAGTCTACAAATGATATCAGTTTGCCTGAATTTAGCATGGATCAGTTTTCGTGTTCACCACTTTGTGACTTGTTTATGTAGCGGCGCGTTAAGCCCACACGTCACAAACATTACCACAACTTGCCCTACAATTCCCATTAAATTAACACCTACTACGAAGATGATGGCTGGCCAGGCATTCAAAATCGTAGCTGGAAATTGCTACCTTGAGGCTGGTGGTGAAGCTCCATAGGCACGGGGCAACACATTTACGTCCCCAGAGACGTGAAGCCTGGCTGATGGAGCGTCCGAGGTGAAGGAGGTGGTCACGTGTCTACGGCCGTCTGAACCACTGTAGCCCAGCGGACAAACGGGCTTCCGCGGCACACGTCAAATATTAAAAAAAAAAAAAAAAAAAAACGAATTAGCTCTCGATGTGTGTATGTACTTTATAAACTTGATGAATTTAAATAAAAGTTTCTTACCTGAACAAAGATAATCCTCCGCAACGATTGAACGTTTTTGTAAGGTCAAGAGCTGCATAAACTTTCACCATAGTGGGTAGTTAACAAAAAACTAAAACATTTTCATTCAGCTCAATGCTATATTTACATGTTTTTGCAACCACTAGCTCTATCCTTAGGCGTATTTTAGCGGTTGAATTGGTCACAAGCTGTTAGCAAGCGTTTGTCGAATCTGTTTGCATTTACAAGAAATTGCTAAAATGCAATTTTCAGTAAACATACATGGCTACCACCATGGAGTTACGAAATTGTGTACTTGTTATTGTCTTGTCAGGAATAGAATTGGGCTGTACATTGGAAAATACTTCTTAACGAATACGTTTATTGGAAAATAAACTACTTTCACTATTTTTTTTACATGTACAACATAATAAATTGTATAAATAAATTTAATTGTGCACCAGTATATGATGAAAAATTAATATTGCATCATTTTATTCTAAAATAACTTAAGTTTCGTCCATATTTCACATAAATACCGTTTGTTTTGGTTTCAGATTTGTTCGAAACAAAACAGGAAATAAAAGTAAATGTAAACATACTGTGAACAAATCCTGTAACCGTCCTCCTGCCTTGGTTGCCAGAAGCGTGCAAACACCCTCAGCCTGGTTGCAGCATGTTTGCAAACACCCTTGTAAACAGGAGCGCTAAAATGCTCTGTTTATAGGTACCGCTACCAATTCAACCGTTAAAATACGCCTCTTGTCTTTAAACATCGTCTGTTGGCTGGCTTCAAATTTTCTCAAAATGCTTCCACTCCATAGACTAATACCTCCATGTGTTTGCCGCGGACATCTGTTCTACCGCCTCCAATGTCTGGGCTACTGGGGCCGGGTCCCTGGCATGTGACTACCTTACTCACTTACAGAAACCACCTAAAAGCTAGTCTTCGCTACGCAACAGGTAAACTCCTGTTCCCGTAAGACATGATGATGGACGAACAGCCTCAATCGAGCAGTTTATCACTACCCTTTCCTATGCAGGGCCCAGTAACAAATTGGTACCTAATATTTGCAACATAAACTAGAGCTGCTAGAGACTAGTGAGAATGTTTGAGGCGTCGTGGCGCTACACAGCAAGACATAATACAGACGGCAAGTGACTGTGCCGGATTTGAATTCCGGGTGACTTGTGCAAAACTATTGACAGATGCACATTCAGTGGTTTTAAAATAAACAATTTACATTACCTGCATTACAGAACTCTTTAGATATATTTTCCATGTATGTAAATGACTAGGGCAGTAGGACACTGTAAAAAGTCTGCCAAGAAAAGGTTTTAATTGCCTTTATTATATTTTCTTATTTTGTAATTTACTAGTGATTTTGCTAGAGTGTTTACATTTTAAATATTACATAACTTATTCTGAGGTATTTTACAGAAGTTTAATTGCTGCTTTCATTTCACGACATATTTCTGAAATTTCCCTATAAAGACTTTCAACATAATGGCGTAAATATTATTGCTGTATTTCTACTAATTTTTCAATATTTTTCAATACATAATTTTGTATTAAAGTAGCACGTAAAAATTACACCAAGTTTGGCAGGAATGCACTATGCTCGCCAAATGCCATGTTGGAGTAGTCTCGCTTGGTCACCGAGGAAGTAAGTCGCGTGTGTTGTGTGGTCTTGTCTCCCTGAGGCGCTCAATCTTATCGACCTAACCATTTTAGAGTGCAATAGTTTAAGTTTCTGGAACCTTTTTCTCGTGTTTTCGGCCTCAGAGATTGACACTTGAACATAATATTGTACATTTCGCACTTGCAATGCTCATTGTTTTCCTTGTGCCATTTTTAGTAGATTACGTCGTCGTACCAGGCGAAATTTAGACATGGTATGTGGTGACCCGCTCGAGGGTGTTTCCGTGAATAAACCGGACATGCAGTTCAACGTATTTCGTGAATTTTTATTTTGCAATAATACGACCACATCTCAGCATCATTAAGAGTGTTCCACTGTGTGCAACAGTCAACCACCTGTGTGCTGGGACGACACGTAGCACACTGGTTCCAGAGTCCAGATCGACTACTGAAAGGAAGGTGGGATAGGTTCGGAGGTCGTCTGGTCGTCGACCAACACCAAAACAGGTACTGTCAGAATCGGGCACATTCCCTGTATACCTGAATCTACCCTGGCCTATCCACCGCCCATGTTAAGCATCTACTCTTGGGTTTGCTGTGTTTTACAGGGGAAACTAAAAGGTGTAACATTTCTAGTTGTTATTATAAATAAGGTTCATGTTAAATGCCACAGTCTAGCTGTTTTATAATTTTAGTAGAGCTAATGAGCTTCTCTTCATTTTAACTCAGGTGTATCGTGACGTGGCCGGGATCACGGGAATGTCTGTTTACGTTTTCTTTGAAATTAATAGTACTGAAAGTTTTAAGAATGGGTGCCAGCTAGCCGAATGACTTGGGCTAACACGAGACTCTTACTCAAAAAGATGTTGTAATACTTGGGTGTGGGAACGAGGCGAGCGCCATCCCGTGATGACCTGTCAGATAAAATAATGAAGTAGCTATTTAAGTTTTACAATGACACGTGTGACAGAGACTAGCATCCACGTGGCTTTGGAACAGTCATAATTTAACACTCCTGTAGGTACTCACTAGGTAATACACCTTACTGATCATTGAAAATAACTCAAATCTGAAAGTTCTCATATATTGTGAGGTAGATGTCGACGGATTAAGGCGTCACCCTTAAGTTCCCCCGGGAAGTGGGGTACACTACATTCACAAGTCAGACTTCTGGAGAAATAACACAGCGTTTATTAGCACTCAAAAGATGAAAAATTATGTTAGCAACTTAAAGCGGGCACAGGCCTATGGCCACCTGCTCTCCTACACTGAACAAAATACACGTGGCTCGGTGCGAGATAATAAGAGAGAGAGAGTTAAAGTGTGGCGGGTGGAGTCTCCCACACGCGAACGACGTATCTCGGGGGCACAAGAAAACAAGAAAGAAAGTTCCGGTAATTACATTAAGACTATTGATTTAGGTGATTGAAGCAACAAGTTGAGGTCCCCCGAGACCGCGACACTCACGACGCGCACGTCCGTTCTTATGGCCCGCTGGAAGAAGACTGTCTTTTCTACCGCCTTCCGCTCGGCAGGTAGGCTGGCCGGAAGGCGGGGGAGGGAAACCGAAATTTCCCTAAGTGAAGGATGAAATGATCACAATATGACTGACACATAATTTTTACATTAAATTTACGGCGTCTAGTGTTCAATGTCCGCTGAAAAATAAACATACACATACCCTTCGACAATATTATTACACTGAAAAATCAAACATTCGTGTGAGGCACTGATGTTTAGTCGACTGCTCTTCCGCTGGCCGAGAGCGTGAGTGAGTAAGTGTTTGCTCGGTGTTGACGGGGTCACACTTCGCTGCACTAATGTAGCGCTGTAGCGCCTGTCTGTTAATGATATGGCCGCTCACCTACCTTGACATGGCGAGGCATAAAAGGCTGACGCCTAATCGACGTCAATCGGTTAAAAATTTTAAAAACATGGATTAAAGCCAAAAAAAATGAGAAAAATTAAATAAAAGTTAGATGCTTGCTGCTGAAACACAATAAATCATTTAGAATAAGATGTACTTATGTCACATCAATTATGAATTAGATGTTTACAGCTTCTCTTCCAGCTTACATGTCATTTAACTACTTTATAAATCCATAATTCAATATTTCTCAAAATAGTTCAGGTATTTTAATTTACTTCTCAAAAAAACTTCAAAACAATATTACAACCATAGTTTACTTCCACCAAAGAGAAATGTTTACATATCACTGTGATCTGAAATGAAGCTATGAAATAAGTTTTTTTTTTTTAACAAACCTTCAAGTAATAAATAACATTGAAATTATAGCTTTCAAATTACGTCACATAAATATCTACGACAAATTTTGAATTTACAAACGTTACAAAGGATACAAGATTTTTGAGCATTTAGGACAAGCATGTTGCTATTAAACCACATCTGTATTTTCTTAAATGATTCAAAAGTGTTACTGAACAACTGCTGTTGAATTATACCAGTAACTATAACTGAAGTGTCATCCGCAAATCTGATAGTCTGGCCTAAATATAAAAATGTTGGCATATCATTTTTAAAAACAAGGAAGAGTATGAAACCAAGGATTGGTTCGTATGGGACACCAATACTGATTTCTGCGAGTTCGGATTTGGATTGAGTGGTTACATTATTTGTCGAGCTACATATACTAGTTGATTTCGCACAATTTGACAAGTATTATTTTATTACCTCTTAATCCTTACTTATTAAGTTTTTCCAGCAGGATATTATGATTGACACAATCAAAAGTTTCTGTCAGGTCGACAAAATGCATGCTATTCAGCTAGCAGTAACTTGCATATATGCAATGTCTTATTTTATTTCAAAACAATGAGTATGATATGACGTGGCCAATACAGGTGTGAGGAGGAAGTGGCATGTCGGAACAACCTAGTTGGGTATAATCCTAGACACGTGGTTGAAATTGAAGTAATAATTGCAGTGAAAGGGCGCCAGTCCATCGTTGATTTTAAAACTAGCCTGGACAGACACAGGACTCTGTACTCTCATGGTTGGGTCGACGACCATGTGGCTGCTTCCTCACACAAAGGCCGATGTGATACCTACACTCATGTTATGCTAGAGAAGGTTTCGAGGCCCTCGCCACGCCTCATAGAACAAACAAATAATCACTGAATTACAGAAAGAGAAAAAAACACATACACTAAATAGGCGACGCTAAGTTGCACCAGAGAAGGGTGGGCCCTGAAACTTACGTGACGGTGAAATAAGTTGCACATGTGTTGACGTAAAAGTGATATATTTCACATGAAAATAAGCACTATACATCAATGCTTGTATGGCCCTGAAGCGGGTCTGACCCAAAAGCCGGTCAGTGACTGATGTGGAGCTGGAAAGCAGGCCAAAACCAAGGAAAAAACTTAAATGGTGAATTAAGTACTGGGGGCCGTAAGTCAACCGGGATGGCCGGCAATCATAGGGAGAGCGATGTACGAAACAGGTTCCAAGAAAATTTAAAACTATTGCCATGACTGTGGTTGATACAAGTGTTGAAGCTTCCCCATGATACGACATGCATGCACAATCTACGCCCGCTGAGCACGGACTAACGAACGTGGGGGTGGGTGAGAAGTCGGACCCTCTCATTCACGCCAAGTCCGGTGAGGTAATTTTTTTTACTATTGAAAATACAATGCACTTGAGTTAATATCAAAATTGCCTTCCCTCACACTCTGTAATGTGAGGTGATGGTTCTGTAGTATTTTGAGTCTTTCGTTTGGCTTTAGTAATGTTTTGGAGTTGCCAGAGTTTTTGGTGAACTTACATGTTTGACAAAGATTAGTATAGACACAGGGCCCTGACAAACACAAAACTTGGCTTTTGTCGCCGTATGCAATCTTAATTATTACGTGTCGTGGGAGGTGTATGGGCGCCACCTGGACATGAAATGGCCCAGGTCGGTAGAGCATGAGTCGGGCGTGTGACGTTCGTGGCAGTCCCTAGACGAGGCGGCTATGAAACAAAGGGAGAACGAATGGTGTAGGTGATAGCTAAAAGTGTTCAAGTACTTACTCTATTGACTCTGATTTGTTAGCGGAATAGGAACATAGGATATTACTGAAAATGATGTAGGGAACTCTCGGGGCGTCAGGTAGGCGTAACTTATTTATTACGCTAGCACAAGTTATTACACAACGGTTGGTGAGCAGGCTACGATATTCCAGCAGGGAGCTACAAGGTTGGAGTGATATGCTCCGGCTCGAGTGCGTGAGGAAAAAGTGCAAGTCTCTTTGCGTGCACATGGCTCTCGTGGTTGCGCTAGGCGGCAGCGTTCACAGTTACTAGCACTATTCTAGCTTTACGTTGATTGCCCGTCCCTTAAATGTTACGTTAAAACGTCTGGCCCACGTGGCGGGAATCGCAGACTAACACTTGCATAATTCAGGACATTAATATTATACTCCCCGTGGAGGCGTGAGATGATTAAATAAAAGACGTTCCGGTAAAATTAAAGAAAAGACTTACAGCACTACCGATGTCGGTTGATACAAAGTTTTAGTTCAGCCCCGCGGGAAGGAGCTCGCCACACACACGTCGGCACTGGTCAACATCTGGAGGTTCACTGTCATGGCCGCCAGAAAAACGTGGGTTATACACTACTTAGCAACAAATGCTCAGCAACTACCATCTTAAAATATAGCAAGACATACATTACAAATCACTGAAAACAATTATTACGTTTTTTATGCACGCAGAATTCTGTTTATGTCTATTCTTACATAATATTTAAATGTTCAACTGGCTAGTTTGGCCCGTCGTTCGTTACGTCACTGCCGCATGACAGCTAATAGACGTAGCGGTGTGGGTGAGGTGGGGAGTTGTCGCTGGACACTACTCTTACGCCTTGCGGGGTGGATTCCACTCGCCGGGTAACTTTGACTCGTGCGACAACTGAACTGCCCTCGTGGCCGGCTATTGTACGTCGGTGCAATTGCTCGTGCCGGGGAGTGGACCCCAGGTGCATAGCCACGCCATGTGTTGGCGTTTGGGCTCTCGCAGTATGATGACAGATGCCCCCCCCTTCAACAGCCCAAACCCGACAATAAACGACCCCCGCCCCTGTGTCCCTCTCCCCGGCCCGCCGCAGGCGCCGGCGGGCAACAGCTTGGCAAACCTCGTGGAGGGTTGCGTCGGAGGGCGTATGTCATCACGTCGGAGGATTTGCGCCAGAGTGGGTATGGTGGGGTGTCGGGCCTCGCGCTAGCCGGAGGGCTAGTGAAGGTCGAGGGGGGTTCAACAGCCGCCTGGGTCGCCGCAGTGTTTCCACCCTGCTGCGCAGTTTCTCCTGCGTCTTCGCCTTCGATAGCGTCGTGCCCTGGGCTGCCATTGCGCGGCCGTCGTGGTCGGCATCGTCGAGGTGTGCGCGATGGCATGTTGGGTCTCACGCCAGCCGAAAGGGCTAACAAAGACCAAGGGAGGGGGGGTTCAACGGCTGTCGTGGACTCAGCTGTGGTTCCCCCTTGTTGCGCTGGGTTGTCGGCGTTTCCTGCATCGGTGCTGTCCCGTCCTGGGTTGTCGGAGGGGGTCTGTCGCGTCAGTCGGCGTCGTGGAGATTCTTCCCTGGGCTCGTGTGGCCCCGCGTTATCTTCCCACTCCGCGGGCGTCGTCACCCTCGCTGTGGTCGTCGCTCGACTTTGTCCTCTATCTCCTCTACAGTCACCATGAAGTGCGCGTCGTCCAGCGGGCCATCGTCTTCCCAGACCTAGCTGTCTCTCGTTGACCCTTGTTCGTCTTGTCCTGGTTCTGTTTGTTTTGGTTCTATCTTCTCTGGTTCCGTCACGAGCGGTTCTCCACCTGTTAGCGGCCCTGTGCTTGGTGTCGACGGGAACAACCACTCCCATGCTACTTCTAAATCCATGTGCGGAGCTTTAGGGGTTCGGGCTGGTCTGATGGGGATCTCCTCGTCTGGTCGGGGTGGTGCGTCATCTCCAGCTTGCTTTTCTGGCCAAATGTTTGCTTTGCGCACATCGTCTCTATGGGTTTTTATCCTCCTGCCTCACTCTCCTCTGACGATATAGGACGTCGTTCCCAGTCTCAGCTGTATCCTGTATGGGCACTGCCCCCGTGGCGAAAAACCAGCACAGTAATTTCTCCCGGTATCGGATAAGGGGTGCTGCCTCACATACACTTGAGTTCCTGGGGTCAGTTACTTAGGTGGTCTTGTGGTTTCCGGCGTTATTTTGGGCAGGTACTTGTCCTGCCTCTGTCGGGCTCTCTCCACTATTTCACTATGCGACATTTGCGGGGGTTGATGGGCCTGTTATGTTCTCCTCTTTTCCCTCGCATGTGCCTCTCCTGGTCGAGCTAGCTCACGTCCATGTATCAGTGCTGACGGAGTTTCTCCTGTGGCCACGTTCACCCGTCGGCGCAGGAAAAACAGTGTGTCTGGTATCTGTAGGTCCCATTGGGTGTGGTCGTGACCTAGGCGCAGTCTGAGTTACTGCTTGATAGACTGGTTGCGCCTTTCTGTGGGGTTAGCCCTCGGGTGGTACATTGGGGTCGTGTGCGCTCTGATTTGTACTTCCTCGCACAGCTGGTGCGACTGCCTGCCCGTAAATTGGCTGCCATTGTCTGTCAGGACGCCTCGGGGGTACCCCCCTCTTGGGAAAAATTTGGTAGTCAATATGTGCCATATTGTTTATTTCGTGCATTGCTTATTGCGTACTCTTCCACTCAGTGCATGAACACATCCGTGACTACCAACAGGAATCGCTTGCCTCGCATCGCGCGGGGGGATGGTCCCATGAGATCTAGTGTGATTTCCTTAAATGGCTCGGTCGGTTGGCATGGGACTTGTTGTTGCACCCCGTCACTTCTGTGCGATTTACTCGTCTGACATTCCCGTCAGGCGCGCACATAGGCTCTTGTCTCTGACACGATGTCTGGCCAGTGGAAGTGTTCCGCGATGTGCTGCTGCGTCTGTTCCGCCCCCGGGTGTCCCGCTAGTGGGTGGTTGTGCGCATACCGAAATACTCCCTCTCTCGCTTTTGGTGGGACATACGTCTTCCACATCGCTGCGCCGGGACTACGCACTTGAATTTGGGCATTGGCAATTCGGATGCTTTGTCTCTCCCCTGCGCTCCCTTGTGCGCGTAGGTTCTGAGCGACTCTGCAAAATGCAATGTCTGATACCACGATACATTAGCATATTTAAGCCATTCGCAGTTCTCGCTTGGGCAAGTTGACGAATTATTCTTGATTCCCAGGTTGGTTCAACTTCTTCTTGGAGTCGGCTTCTTCTCCAGCCTGGTGATCCTTCTTTTGAGGAGCTTACGGTGGTTTTTCGCTCAAGATGTGTTTCGGAATTTTGTACATCATGCACACCGCTGGGTTATAATACCCTAGGACGAGCACTAGGGGATTAGTCGATTTGGCTGCAACTTTGTAGAAGTTGCAAGTCAAGTGCTGGATATGGTCTGTGAGCCAGGGATATTTCAGCTCATTGTAGAGGTCTATGTTGGGCATATATCTCGGTGCTCCTGCGGCCCTTATGAGGGCTTTGTTTTGGAGCACTGTTAGTGGGTGCATATGACACTTTGCAGCATATCCTCAGGCTGGGCTGCATATGTCAATATAGGTCTAACTAGGGCTGAGTACAATCTAATCCCAGATTTAGTGCTCAGATTATGGCCATTATTGAGGAGAGGGTATAGCTGGGCTAGACGGGCATTTGCCTGCCGTAGCTTAGCATTGGTATGAGCCTTCCAGGTTAGTTTGGAGTCTAGCATGACTCCAAGACATTTAACCTTGGGTTGGTACTCGATTGGTGTGCCATGCAGGGAGGTCTGGGGAAGAACTGGAGGAATTCGTCTTTGGGCAAAGATAACTGTTTCTGACTTGCCTGTATTTATCTTGATGCGCCAGAGTTGGGAAAACGTTTTTTAAAGAAACAAGACCGTCTTGACGAAGTTCTTGCTCAAGTTGGGACTATGAATGCCGCCCATAATGCGCATTGGTTGCAAGCTGTTAGCAAGTGTTTGCAAAAACTGTTTGCATTTACTAGAAATTGCTAAAATGCAATATTCACCATGGAGTTACGAAATTGTGTATTTGCTATTGCCTTATCAGGAATATAATTGGACTGTATAAAGGAAAATACTTCTTCACGAATACGTTTATTGGAAAATAAACTTCTTTCACTATTTTTTTACACATACAACATAAATTGTAGAAATAAATTCAATTATACACCTGCATATAATGAAAAAAAATTAATATTGCATCATTTTATTTTAAAATAACGTAAGTTTCGTCCATATTTCACATAAATACAGTTTTATTTCAGATTTGTTCCATATAAAACAGGAAATAAGTAAAGGAAACCTACCTTAGGTTTGTTCGCGTGGTCTGCCAGTTTTACCAGTCGAGGGCAAGTGCCATTTTTCGCTGGCAGCGAAATGGCAGGACGGGCAGTTGCAAGTTGCTATGACCACCCGAACAACATCTGGCAGTAAACAAGCATGTTGTTTTGAAAAACACCCGCGAAAGTTTGTTTTGAAAGTTTAGCATTGAGAACTCGGCTTAGATTCCCGACGTATTTTCGTAATTAAGTTAATACATACAATAACTTTCGTTTAGGCCTAAAGAATGGAAAACAAGAGATCGCAGGACCTCCCACGCAAACTAATAGCATTGGAGACGAAAGAATTAAATAACCATAGCGAAAAAAATACGTTTTTAACGAGCCTTGCGATTTGTTAACATTCATTCTTCAGTACATAGAGCGAAGATTGGTACAACGTACGAAGT
>PNEQ01101079.1:0-13879 GCA_003012365.1 Medauroidea extradentata | reverse complement strand
CGGGAGTCCGCGTATTTGATTTTGGGACTCTTGCCGCGGACACCACGAGAGGTGGTTGTCGTCCCTAGCCGTGGGTATTCGCGGGAGTCCGCGTATTTGATTTTGGGACTCTTGCCGTGGACCCCACGAGAGGTGGTTGTGTCCCTAGCCGCGGGTATTCACGGGAGTCCGTGTATTTGATTTTGGGACTCTTGCCGCGGACACCACGAGAGGTGGTTGTGTCCCTAGCCGCGGGTATTCACAGGAGTCCACGTATTTGATTTTGGGACTCTTGCCGCGGACACCACGAGAGGTGGTTGTGTCCCTAGCCGCGGGTATTCGCGGGAGTCCTCGTGTTTGATTAACATTTACTGTCTTTTTGGATGTCACCAAAGGTGCACGCTCGTGGAACTGACGTGCTAAATAAGGAGTTCCTAAGTGTACAGAAATGAAAGAAATTTCGACATTATTATTCTGTATAAGTAGCACCTGCTGGAACATTGGACAAAATTAATGTGTATATTATCTCTCAAAATAACCGAGGAAGGTCATAACTTCATGCTCCAATGACACGGTTATCTTCTTAAGTCGACATACCTGGGTGGACAGCAGACAACAAGACGCTCACAACCACCAGTAGTTCTTCCTTCCATGTCTGGAAAAGTGTATAGCTCTCTTCACATGAATTTCTCTCTCTCTCTCTTTCTCTCTCTCTCCCATCCTCTCACTTTCACTGCAAATATTCTACTTTCCTTTAAGTCCGTAAACATTCAAACCTCTACTGCAAAACTGTCTAAATTTATATTTCAATCACCAATTTCACACAATACCACAATATTGTCGAAATTTTAGAACATCCCTTTTAATTCTTTTTAGGATTACATTTCGCAAGAACTTCACGTACCTGTCGGACAGCAACCATACAACATAGGAACATTTATTACTCCATGCCCAACGCACTCTAAATTGATCTTATTAATTCTGATTGAAATATTGTAGCCTGTACCATGTCTAGGGACCCGGGAAAGTCACGGCGTCGACAACAAATCGCCTTGACACCACAGTACTTTGCACAATCTGTCTTCAGCAACATGTTAACTGGTTACTTCTGTAGTGAGTGGATATTTATACATCTGACAGGGTAACACTAGTCAGGGAGTCTTGTCATGCAGTCTTCAAGGAGGAGGTTCAGTAGAAGTAAACCAGTCATGATAGTATTTACGAGTACATCAGCTTCAGGTTTCATGTTTTCTCAGACAAATTTGCGCAATTTCCGGTTTTCTGACGTCCATGAACTCATTATGAATACAACTCTAAATTTTTCCTCCAAAATAATATACTCAAAAATTTTTCAAGCGTATGTCAAATTAAAAACGGAAAGCTATTTGAATTGCCTAATGTATCCGTAGTATGTATATGAAAAGATATCACAAGTACAGAAAAATAAACAAACCATTAGTAGTAATTCCTGCATTTTATAAAATGTCAGCTCAAAGAACCACATTCGTACAGAAAGGAAGGTTCTAGAGATAACGGTCTGTCTGAACAGTAGCTGTCATGTATCTACATAAGATGTAACAGTAATACATTCTCCAGATGTTCATACACCATATGAACACTACTGTGAAGCCTCCCGTATGACTATTTTCCTAGTGTCTTAGAAAGATTCTTACAATGCGGGTAAGCGATTAAGTAAAATATCGTGGACATACGCAAGTGTTGTACTATGTCATCTTAGAAAACACAGACTGGACCAAGAAATCAAAGGAAAAATACGAGACGAATGAGCTGCAGCAACACATACATAAATAACAAAATATGAAAAGCCCGTCTGACAAAAACTTCTGTGTTGGTCTGTATTTTCATCGTTGTTTCGTCTAGTCTCGTGTTTGTGACGTCATTGTTGTGTCTGTCTTCATGTTATGTGTGTATAACACTGTCTTCGCCGTAGTCTCTGTGTGTTCTGTCTTTAACTTTGGTGTCCTGAGGTTTCTCTGTTTTCTTCGCTTTGTTATTGATTCGACGCACTTTCTCTTGAATTTTTTAGGGTTGGTAATTTATGTATATGTTGACTAGAGCCAGTTCAGCTGGGTTTTTACTTTGTTGTTTTCTTGGTTCACTATTGTCTTTCTGAAACGTCGTAGCACAGTTAAGGTATGTTTCCACAATATTTCACTCAATTATAACCTGCACTCTAAAAATTGTAACAGTTACAAATATTTTCTTTGTATTTTTACAAATCCTTGTAAAAGTACAATGATATTCTTTGTTAAATCGTTAGTTTATAAATTTACAAAGGTCATCTTTTGTAACACTACAAAGGAATTCTTTGTACCGATATACCGACAGTTCCTGCACTGTAATTTTTTGTAAAATATGACAAGGACCTTCTTTGTAGTTATACAAACTTATGTAAATGTTGAAAATTTTTCCTTGTAAAATTATCAAATTATGATATTAAAAGGATTTTGTTTGCAAAAAAAAAAAAACTAGAAAAAATATTTCGTCTACCAAAATCATAAGTTCACCGGAAATTGCTTACCCAAAGATCACGACCTGTGGGAAGTAATTTTCTGGAGAAAAAAAAAGTGATTGATAATATTAATGCGTGCTTTAAAAGAAATTAATATTACTGAACTGTACACTGAATGTACATAAATAAATAAGGACTATACAGTATAGAAGTCACCGTGATCTAGGGGTAAGATGCGTAGAATCTAACTGCGGGGAGAGTGGTTCGAAACTTAGCACCTCAAATTTCTTTTTATTTCCAAATTATTTTATTTAAACGTCCTTTATTCAAAAGTTATTAAATAAGTTCAGTGTTATTTGTGAAGTGCAACGAGCATTATTTTTTTTTCCTTATTGCAAGTACAACTACAAGGCTATTCTCTGTAATTTTACAAACATATACGTTGTATTTTATTACAAGGACAAACATTGTAGTTTTACAAGAAATTTCTTTGGGAAATTGAATTCCAAAGATTTTCTTTGTAAAAGCGCAAAAAAAAATTTTGCCGTGTGTTGTAGCCTATCTAAGAAAATGATTAGTGGGTATAAAGTAATACACTGCAAGCTGGCACTCCTGCTATGAGCTGTGCACGCAGAGGCGATTGTACACTAGGATGGCGTGTTTTTGTCACCCGTATTAACATCTAAAGTTGGAGTTAGTGACAGTGATAACGGGCCCATATCACCTTGAACGTGAATATGCTATAGTAGGTTGTGAAACTATCAGCTGGTTACATTGTATTAGTCATATGTGCTCTAAAGTAGTATATTGCCGAACTATCATTTAACTGATACTTTTTATTTATAACTGGAAAATACAAAATGTGTTACAAAGAAAACTTTCCGTTAATCGTTATACGTAGTTAGGAAAAAAATAATTATTAACTTCGTAAATGTCAATTTTTTTATTTATGAACATGACCAAAACTTACCGCACCTCAATCTAATTTTAAAATATAATTTTAAGTGGAGTTGATTTTAAAATTACGAGTTTGGAAACATAAAAGAGAACTGATGCGATTTCAGTTACGGAAATAACACGTTACTGTTCAATTAAGAGTGCTGACTAACATGCGTTTCAAATACGTTACAGTGTGTTCGTAAACACGTTTTTTTACGAAACTATTCCACGTGTGTCTATCGTACCAGTGTAATAAAAGAAAACACACTTCGGAAAAGGATCTAATGTCATTATTAACACACCATGCTTGTTAAAACATTGTTTCTAAGCTCTCAAACACCGCATAAGTCATCTCAGACTGCTGTACTTCTAAATGTAAAAACCGGATGTACGTGTAAAGTCAGATATAATCTTGCACTGAACTTTGCTACAGACTTTCCACCAGTAACATTATATTGTCTCAGCTTACAGTCCCTGAGTAAACATGTGTCGGCGGTAATCTTGTATTCTAGTTCCGAGTTTGGCTCGCTGAGGCGACGTGGCATGTGATGCGCGCTTCAAGGCCACCCTTATATCTCCGTCACTTCTGAGCCTCTAGCTTGCAGGTAAGCTCGGCCCAAGTGCTGACCAATAATTTGTCATGTTGAACACAAGACTGGCTGACTCTTGCAGTTACTCTTCTCAACACATTCATATTTGTGACAAACATCATGCAGTATGTAAACAAACACTACACGACACATTCACCCACCAACCTGAGGACACACGCGTGCGAAGACACACATCTACTGAACTGCAACTCCCGGTACATACGAGACGTATCTTTTATTTAGGCGACTACCATGCCTGTAGATGACTCGCATAATAATTATTTACAACAGGTACCTCGCTAACAGATAAGTGTTGTACGAACTTGTCCCAAGACGTGTCCTGGTGGTGTAAATAGTTGATGGGGGGGGGGGAAGGTGCTGTGACGTCACTGGTCTAGTCTACTCTACGATATACTCAGTAGTTTCTTCACACTGGTGCTGAATTACTTGAATAGTTTTTAACATAATACTTTACGGGTCGTGTTCAATTGAACAGGTCACAATTGTAGGTAGGTTCATTATATATATATATATATATATATATATATATATATATATATAAAATATATATATAGGGTGGGGCAGAATTCGACCGACAAACTTCGGGAGTTGAGAGGTGATTCCTTGTGATAAATCAAATTGAAAACATACGGGACACTTTGTACCTATAACTTATATTAAGGGCGTTATGAGCCCTTAAACATAGAAATTATTATGTGTATTTTTGGAAAATAATGGAAATTAAGAGACATTTAATGATAAAACAAGTTGAGCCTTGTTTTATACCACTGGGACCTTAAATGACACAGTAGAATCACATCAATACCTTGCACCCTATTACAAAATACTAGGGCGACTACCCTTTCATTAAACTCCACTTTTATACCATCAGGAAGTAAGGAACTTTTAATGCTGTTTCTACTAGTGAAGCACGTCAAAAGTGAAACAGGTGTTCTTGTTGTAAATGCGTAGGACCAACCGTTTTCATGTAAAATACGTGACAAGTGTGGGCTAAAGTAAGAAAGTCCCTAGTATGTAGGCAATACTGTGTACATGTGTGCATGGCAGGCTGCTCTGCCCACTGCTATGAATACGAGGAATGGGAGGGAAATGGGTGTTAACATTTCATTGACAGCTAAGACCATTAGAGAAGGCAACACAAAATACTGAACACTGCCAGATAATAGCGAAAGGAATCGGCCATGACCTAAGTTAAGGAACCCATTCCAGCATTCGCCTGGAGTGATTTCGGAAAACCGTGGGCGGGGTCGGGAATCGAACTCGTAGACTCTCTAATACGGGTGCAAACATGATACACTTGCACCACCTTGCTCGGTGACAATAATGGAGGAAAATGCACATACTGTACACCTTACATTAACTCTCATTTACTCTTACAATCGCAATAATTTGCATGTATGCTTAGTCGGTGTGTGATTACAGACGTACTACTGGTATTCCTTACTCTCCTGGACATGTATCGCTGTAGTCGACTAGCGATGATTGCATAGGAAAACAGTGGGTTGCGAGCAGTTGCGAGAAGTATACAGTTCTGCTATCTACGTCATACTGATTACTAAACACGGGCATGCATTTTGATAGTTCGTGTAAAAATTCGCAATCATTACATCACAGACAAGTGAAGTGGGACAACATTAAAAGTGAGGTGAGGTTATCCAGAACTCTATTTCCCATGGCTTCCCGTAATCACTCAATCCAAGCACTGAAAGCTTAACTACTTGTAACCATAGCCGAAACTTACCGCAGTTCCTTGCAATTTGCCGACCTGTTTGTACGGTGTTTTTACTCATGTTGCTACCGGTGAGACATTAAACCCAAAATAATGATTAGTACTGTTTCATTTGCGTGTAAATACGAGGTATTTTGGACACACCAGTCGCTCGTTTAATGTAAAAGTGTCAATTTGCAATGTTTCATGCAAACATCTACGTATGAAGTTGTTGCGTGTACATGTTGGCAAGTAATACCGCGCTACGGCACTGAGCATGGAGGCTTGTTATATTCGACGACTTGAACGACCAATATCGTGGCACCAAAGGCAAGTAGCGAAGTCGTCCACTACACCCCGACACGAACTGTAGATGTTGAGCGATCCTTAGCACATTACGTACTTTCCTGTTGGCGTACGCCAACGAGCTATATAGTAAACCTAGAGGGGCGGAAACAGCAGTCACCAAGGCTCAGAGGTGAAGCCCAATTGAACGTGGTATTTTGACTCTAGATAAAATGGCGGACTCTTACTTCCGGTCGAGAGACAAAAGCGATTATGCTAATTTAAACTTTATTAGAGTATAATATATTACAATAATTATTGGCATTTTTTCCTGTGTTTAGCGGGAATATAGTGGAGCTATAAAGTAACGGATTTTATGCGAACATAATGACGGATTTTTAACATAATGTTGGCCACACTGCTGTTCACCATATTTTCTGGGGTCAAAACAGCCGTTCAATTGGGCTTCACTTTGGAAGCGTTTCCGCCCCACTATGTTAACTGTATAGCTCGTTGGTGTACGCAGATGCACGTTGTGTCTACGAAATGGAATGCTTTACGTGGCCTTAACTTACAGATATGATTCTCGTTTAAAAGGCGGCGGAGGGCAATGGACGAGCAGCGCAGCGTCTGTACAAGGACCGCCGCCACACCACGCCACATTTGCTTCTGTGGAGCGACGTTTGCGAGAACGTAGACAATTTCAAGTGACACTACCTAATGCAGGGCGCAGACTGACAGCGAGGACAACCAGGTTTGACGAGGACGTATTGCGGCATGTTGAGACTAACCCGCGCGCGAGCACACGTGCTATTGCAAGAGTATTCAGCAGCTGTCGCCACATCATTGGTCGTGTGCTTCATGAATAGTTGTTGCATACCTTCCATGCACAGCGAGTGCATGTCTTACATTCTGCAGTGAATCCTAAACGTGTGGAATTTGCAACGTGGTTTCTGGAACACCACAGAACACACCCTACCTTTGCAAAATATGTTCTCTTCACTGATGAGGCTTCCTTCCATTGTGATGGTCTACAGAGTTGACACAATATTCATGTCTGGGCAGATGCTAATCCTCACACCCCGTTTGTTCGCGGTTATCAACACAGATTCAGAGTTAACGTGTGGGCAGCCATAATATGCGGCATGTTGGTTGGCCCTCATATTTTACCACGCCGGCTCACTGGCAATGTGTACACAGCGTTTCTGCGGGAAACTCTACCAAAATATTGCTTGATGAGGTTCGTTTACAAACAAGAGCGACCACGTGGTTCCTGTATGACGGCGCCCCAGCCCACAGCTCACGAAGCGCGCGCGATCAACTAACTAACGTGTTCCCTGGACGATGGATAGGCCGCAGTGGTCCTGCTCCCTGGCCAGCTCTATCTCCTGATTTGAATACATTGGACTACTTCTCCTAGGGTTATATGCGCAGCCTGGTGTTTGATACCGCGCTGGAACAAGAAGACAATCTCGTCCGCCGCTTTGTCGCAGCGGCAGCGAATACTCGGGACAACTTCGGGGTTTTCCAACGTGTCTGACGATTGTAGGTACGGCGATGTGAACTATGCGTCGAACACGGGTGACGTACCATCAAGACTTTTCTTTAATTTGTTTTGAGGCATGTTTTACATAGAAATCGGTGGGATGTCATACATTTCAGCTCGGATATCTTTATTTCCACGCAAAATAATTAAATAATATGTAATCGTAATCAATACAGTACATGTATAATATTCTACCACATGATATAATGTTGCACACCTCTTACAGTACACAACAGCGAATTAAGTGAACTTTATAGTTCCAGATAAACTACACAGGTATTACAAATACGGAAATACACAGATTGTTTTCAAATAATTGTTCCTTGTTGTATCGTAGTCTTGTTTGTATCACCGTTATTCAACAATATTCCTCTATTATTGTCACCGAGCGAGGTGGTGCAAGTGAATCATGTTTGCACATGTATGAGGGAGTCTGCGAGTTCGATTCCCGACCCCGCCCATCCTTGTTTCTGTTTCCACGGTTTTCCGAAATCTCTCCAGGGGAACGCTGGAATGGATTCCTTGACTTAGGTCATGGTCGATTCCTTTCGCGATTATCTGGCATTGTTCAGTTTTTTGTGGTACCGTCTCTAATGGTCTTAGCTGTCACTGAAATGTTAAGAGCCATTTCCCTCCCATTCCTCGTATTCATAGCAGTGGGCAGAGCAGCCTGCCATGCACACGTGTACACAGTATTGCCTACATACTAGGAACTTTCTTACTGTAGCCCACACTTGTTACGTATTTTACATGAAAACGGTTGGTCCTACGCGTTTACAACGATAGGACCTATTTTACTTTTGACGCATTTCTCTACTAGAAAACAGCTTTAAAAGTTCCTTACTTTCTGATGGTTTAAAAGTGGAGTTTAATGAAAGGGTAGTCGCCCTAGTATTTTGTAATAGGGTGCAAGGTATTGATGTGATTCTACTGTGTCATTTAAGGTCCCAGTGGTATAAAACAAGGCTCAACTTGTTTTATCATTAAATGTCTCTTAATTTCCATTATTTTCAAAAATACACATAATAATTTCCATTTTTAAGGGATCACACCGCCCTTAATATAAGTTATAGGTAGAAAGTGTCCCGTATATTTTCTACTTGTTTTTTTCATTAGGAATCACCTCCCGAAGTTTTTCGCCTCAACCTGTTTATATATAATTGTTTTATTTTTGGGTGCAAAAACTTAAAAAAAGAACATGGTACCTATTGTTACGAAAAAAAATAATTAGAGCATTTTCGAAAATTATGCAAGTGTTATTTACATCATTGAAATCAGTTCAAAATTACTATATTCGTACGTAAAGTAGTGGTACGTTTATGATGTATTTGGGTTGAAAACACTAGTTAATTTATACATATATTATGGATCCTTCAGAGCAAGAAGTGACTTAAAGTACTGGAAGAGTGCCATAGCCTCGTATCAGAACACGTAGTCTGCATGTGATCTTAATATTGTCTTCACACGACGCAATATTTATTCATTTATAATACATCTCACGTCAACTCTCGTGCTAACACAACACAATGCTGCTTAAAACATCTCACACTGATATCATTGCTTCATTTCAACTGGCAAGAAACTGACGTTGGCTTCTGCTGATATTTAACATACATCTACTTAGCAAAAATGTTCTTACTTATTTTTAAATAACCCACTAAAAAGATGAAAACACAAGTTTCTTACAGTATTTTCCGAGTACTTACGCTATTTCTTCTTTCCAGGATCATACTATCATTATAAATGCTACAGCGCGTTTGTCGGTCTGTCCTTTCACGCAGACATGAAGAAATGAATCGACAAGATTTTCGAATAGAGATTGTTTACGGTCCGGAGAGTGATATGGGCAACTTTTCCCCCGAAGAACATTATCGCATTGAACTGAGAAAAGAGGGACGGGGACCAGCTATTATAACAATATATAAACTGTTTACTATGATTATTAAAGAGATCGTTCAATACCTGTATATCTTACATTGTTTCTGAGTTTACTGACATTACTGCACAGCGAATGGATGCGTTCATTGACAAACATTTGTGTATGTGTAAAGAAATCACACGAGCGAAGGCGCGTGTAAACTATAAGACGACTATAAATTAAAAAGAAAACATTGTATTAACAACTGCTGTATGACTCGCCTAATTCCTCTACGTACATGTCAATATTGTAGCATACAACGATCAGCATAGCGTGGGTCACGTGGCAGTAGCAGGATCTCCCGCTGTACTGTTTCCTGTGATATTCCCCCGACATCCACCTCGGCTCGAGAAATTCTCGCATGACAAATCGTCATATAGCACGAGTTATGCTCGTACCGCACGTGTGTACAAGGTTCTTAAGGAGCCCGCCTGGCGAAGGGCGTGTTTGTGTGTGAGGCGAAAATCAATGAGGCGCTACGAGAGACTCTGGCCGGCACACGTATTGTGATATCGCCTCTACGACCAAAGTCATAAATGTGTGCGCAGTGTCCTGCCGTAATATTCTTACTTTGGGATATTAACAGGCAACCCTACCACTTTATTGGACGTGTTACTATTGCAAAATACAACGTAATTGTATAACTCAACTTCTTACGAACCCGGTACGTATATATTGAGAAATAACCATATAAAAACCAGTTGAGAAAAGTATGATGGTTTTAAAATAATGCCGCCAATGTGCGTAGTGAATTAATTAAAAGTCATAGATACAAGTAGTCAGAAGTGTATTTTTCCTTCTAGATAAGCATTGTGGACATATGTATGTTAACTGATCTCTAACAAAAAACTTACTCCGAGCCTGTATACACAATTAAAAAGTAAAATTAACGTAACGGTACTTTGAAAACCACTGGAAATATTTTCCCGATACGAAACAATTGTGTTATAAATCATCATATATCCTATTTTCCATAAAAGTATGTCACGTAAATATTCTAAAAATAAGCATTTATTTTTGATTATTTTTCATATTTGCAACATTTTATAGGAAATAAGCAACACTTTCTACTGCCAAAACTTACAATTCACTTACAAACACTTCACTTCAAGGTTTTCTGGGTGTATATATATATATATATATATATATATATATATATATATATAGTAATGGTTATTACACAGATAATTAGTGATATTTTTATTTTATTTGATCAGTGTATGTATGTTTCTTGTGAGGGTGTTATGTTAAAGTGATATAATTTTCATCTTTACTAATTTTTATAATTATATGTGCCTGATTGGCTTGGTAATACTTACCCTATATCATTGTTTTCAGTATTTATGTGTGTAATTGAATCAACTAATTACGTTCTCCTAGCACTATGAACTTAGTGTCTTCCGAGGAATAGTTTGCTAGTTGTACCGATAGATGCAGATTCCGAATTTAAATTTACATTGTTGTGATGCGCTTGGCAGGAAACATCATTTTTGTTCTGTATTGCTTAGTTACTCCCTTTGAGAATGGACATGTCTACGGCAGAGGGAACGTTTTTCCTGGGTATTCTGCCGGCATCGTAAGGAATAGAGCTCTACCAATGGAGGGAGTTAGGCTAGGTTGTGGTACTCAAATTGTTAGCCTAATTGAGAAGAGGCAATTACCATATTTTAATTAGTTTAGCTTTGAAGTGAGCATCAAGACATCTGGGTACACGTAAGACGCCGATGAAAAATTGTCTGAACTGTTATGTCATGTTTGTGGTGTCATTTATTGAGCATTGAGTTGTTCCAAATTAACGTGTCTAATGAGAACTGCCTAAATTGAACAATTTTGTTTTGGACATTTGTGACTTTTAAATTTTAACAAGAACTTGAGTATTAATATTAGCATTTCAGTTATTAACTTGCCAAGTCTTGAGACCGCCACAGATGCCCAGAGAAATATAGAACTCAAATTAATAAAAACGCGACTGAGTTTAAAACTTAATAGTTTAGCAGAGGTAAAGTTTTGTTAGTCTGGTACCCAGTTTTCTATATTCGTGTACGCATGTACGAAGACGCTAGTTCTAATTCCCTTACACGTGTTTGGTCTGAATATAGTGGAAGTAAAATCTTTAAATAATTTTCTTTATGGAATAGCACCAATGGTTATTTTTTTAAGTTTTCAGCCCTATATAAGTCACCTGATTAGCATAAAATATTCTATATTTCATCTAATGAGTTGTGTTATTTTCTATTTTAATTCCACAATTAGTGTCCGCATGTTGAATCTATTTATTACTGTATTTCACTATTCACTATCCTACATATTATATCTGCTATTCTCACATTAATTACTCTACGTATACCAACTACCTTTGGGGAATTACATTCATCCTTCAGAGAGGTCCGAAATAGTTGTGTAGCACTCTAACTGTACTATATATACACACACACACATACAGGATGTTCCGGGAGTAGACGTCAATAAACAGGCGGGTGATAGAGGGGCGCAAGACATACCAGATAAATTAAACTTGCATAATCCGATTCACAACCGTCTAAAAGTTATGAATTTTTAAAGTGTAAAGATGTATGTAGTTAGGAAGGTTGCAGCTATACAATGTCAGACAATATGCCGGTTACTGACGAGAGGCGGGATATATGACAACACAAGAGCATACAGCAACTGTTGTTTGTCCTGATTGGCTAATATTGATGTATGGACTCAAGTAGCTCGCAATGACAATACTCACATACCAGGCGCGTTCTAATGAGTTGTAATTTAGAAATAACTAACAATTTTTACCAAAAACCTTCCACATGCGCTCATTGAACCAATGTACGAAAAGAAACCACAGTTCGGACAAAGACGTAATGTCGTTGTTATGCTCATACAAACACTGTTCCTACGCCCACGCGCGGTCTTCAAAATGCAGTAACCGGATGTGTGGGAAACTCGGATAGAAACATGCACTGAACTTTGCCACATCTCACAGTACCTTAGCGGACAATAATCAGCAGGATTCTTGCACGCCGGTTGTGCTTGGTTCGTTGTGGCGATGTAACACAGGAAGCGCGCTTCAAGGCCGCCCTTATAGCACTGACACTTCTGAGTCTAACACTCAGCTAGACGGCGCCACTTATCACGTTGCGTTTTTCGCAATGCCTTCCTCTTTAAAAATTAAGCAAAAGTTAAATGAAAATATTTCAATAGGGGCGTAGCTTCTTACTTTGTCTTTCGTTAAGTATATTGTAATAAAAAAATTAAAACAGCCATGAACTATAAGCTAATTTAAGTTAAAAATTATCTCTCACAAAATAATAATCACTAAATAACTCGCAGTGCCGATCTCATCCAATAATACACACCTAATAGTAAAACGTAATGTTGATATAAAAAAACATTGTCGGTTATCTGTCACATCCATCATTTATTAAACAAAAATGGGTATTATTAACAAAAGGGTGACGCAGCCTCTTAAGAGGGCTGTCTACATCAGTTTTCAACAACATATTATTATTTTTGTGCCAGATATTTTTTTCATATTTTAGACACATGTTGTGACTAAATTTTATTTGTCGTCTTTTTATGTAATGACTCGTAAACGTATATGTGCATTTTACGGTTTGATGTACGCCACTAAAACCAATTGACATGCGAAACTGGAAAAAAAATTACAGTGAATAATGATACTATACGCTAGGTCGTCTCCTATATAAAAACAAAATTATAACAATTGTGTAATTTTTTAAATCTAGAATGTAAAATTTAAATTAAAAAAAATTAAGTATTTTGTAAAATACACAAACTCTTTTACTTTTACATAAGGGATAACTTAGTCTACAACGTCGTCATACACTGTGTTTTTTTTTTTTTTTTTTTTTTTTAAGTTTAGTGTGTCAGTTGGTTTAACTGACGTACGCCAAGACGTAAAACGCTAATATTGACGTTTACGAGTCACTACGCAACAACTATGAGAGGTAAAAAATTTCATAAGAGCAACATTTAGTCATAATGCCAAAAATTATCTGGTACAAATATAAAAATATGACGTTGTAATGTGATGCAGACCGCGCAGTTACGTCCTCGCTCTTTAGTTTTGTAGTGGTTTTGTAGATATTTTTTTAAAACACAAATCTATATATATAAAAATGAAAGGTGACTGATTGACTGACTGACTGACTGACTGACTGACTGACATATCAAACTGCAGCCCAAACCACTGGACCTATAATCGTTAAATTTTTTGTGGGGGTTCCCTTCAGGTCGTAGGCGAGCACTAAGAAGGGATTTTTCGAAATTCGACCTCTAAGGAGGTGAAAAGGGGTGAAATGTGTTTCCGAAGAAACGTCGATAGAGCTCGAACCCGACGGCCTATCATCGTGATTTTTACTTTAATAGGACACTCGTAAAAATGCATATTAGCCAATTTAAGGAT
>PNEQ01101078.1:0-13876 GCA_003012365.1 Medauroidea extradentata | reverse complement strand
GCTCCAGCAATCTTTATTTACTTTATAAATTTAACAATGGAAAAAAGTGGACGGAGTTTGAGTCCGACCGCCCGGAAAACAGCGCCAAAAAGTACGGCATTCTCGGTAACTTGACGAACTACAGCCAAACAACAAGGGGGTCAAGCAAAATACATTGTTAGATAGGCGAGTGTCCAGACCTGTTCTTCTACGACCGTGACCTCTAGATAGGTTGCGTTTGTGTGAGACACGAAGTCGAAAGACCGCTATGAGCGTCACTAAGCGGCGTATGCAATGTTGTATCACCTATGCTAGCCCAGTCATTTAAGCGAAAACTTTTCCAAAATCACAAGAAAGTAACGTAAATTAAAAATTGGTGGAAATATTCTATATAGTGTACTTAATAACAAACTAAAAATACTAAGACGAAGAAGGTCGTATTTATTTATTTTTTGGTGTAATAAATGCACAACCAACAAAAGACAAATTTTTTATTTTTTACATAAATAAATAAATAATGACAGCTCAGAAGTAGGTAGACATGTTTTATTTCATGTGTTAAACTACTTAATAAACGATTGATGTACAAAACTGCCGTTTTAAGGGGGTACTTGGGTGCAACAAGTTCATAATCCCAAATTTTCCCGTAGTTTACATGTTAAAAACTGTATAAAGCTGAAAATTGGTAAAAAAATATTAAGATTGCTTAAGAACATACTAAAAGTCCTAAGTTCAATAATCCTGGCGCCGATATTGGCGGGAGGCAAGTGCTCTAGTAGTTAAACGGCCGAACTCCCTAAATGTTAGGAAAACCATCAAGTTGGCAACACTTTCCACCCAGAAACACGCGTACGGATCAGTTGTCTTTGCTATGTCGATCCCATTGCGCGGTTTCTGGAAATATCGTGTTATCCGTATCAGTTCAGTGGTGTAGTCATTGTTTACAAATATGTAGTGATGTAGTGGAGGCAATCACTGGCCGCAGTTTATCCGATGTGAAGTTAAAAAAATTTTTTTTCATTGTCAGTTGTTATTTCAACGATATTAATTCGAGGGTAGGCGTTCCAGCCAACACTCGCCAACTTTCCATGGGATCAGCATGGATCATTAGCCACAATTGTGGAGATATTATGCAATAGGCCAACTCGAGGTGCGAGTTATCAACATCTTCGATGACGTATCATTGAGGAAGACAACAAAATCATAACTTTTGGATGTGTTAATGTTCTATCTGTATGTTTATCCTGGCATACCACTCCGGTTCAGGTATAGGAGGGCAGGTTCTGACAAACGACATAGCCGGCTAGATTCCGGAAAACACACACACATATTCCTCCATTTAAAGTAATGTATTCATATTCAGTAATTAATTATTAATAATTATTATAAAACATTATAACCATTTTTTTATCCCGAGTACCTGCAGTTCAAGTAGAGAAAAATGCCCGTTTATCCACAACTGCCTAAATCATTTATCCCTAAATATAGATAACCCTGTGAACTTCGTATCACCTATCCTAACGTCATTAACTTTATAACCTTTCGTCTGACGTTCGACAGACAACTGAAATATAAACATTCAACAACCAACTTTTTTTTCATTCCAACAAAACAGATATTGTGTATGTGTAAAATAGCATAATAAAGTTTTTTTTATTTACAATCCAAACAACGACAACAATAAAAATTTCTGAACGCACCACAGATTTATATAAATACGAAGCAACAAACCAACAATGACAACCATCAAAATATTAAAATAATTTTTTTTACAATCTTCCTCACAATTTTTCCATATTTTCTCACAGTTTAAACCTTCCCTGGACTACGACAAACATTTCAAAACCAAAATCAGCTAAATCGGCCCAGCCGTTCTCGAGTTTTAGCGAGACAAACGAACAGCAATTGATTTATATATATATATATATAAAGATAGAGATATCCATAAATAACACTTAATAATAATAAACTTTATAGCAATACAGAACAAATCTAGGCGCATCACACGCTTGACGACATCATTGCTGTTTTACTGAACGGAACCAAAAAGGGCAGCATAAATATTGTTGTCAGTCCTGGGCCCAAGAGTAAACTGTTCAAATAGAATGCATTCAGAAACAGTTGGGTCCAATAAAAGACAGCCTATTGTTTGTCCACGCCGTAACAGGACGAGACACTACATCGCTACATTGGCTCTCTTTGGAAAGGACAAGAAAAAAAAAAAGGCTACATGCTCCTAGAAAGTCGCAAAATTCGATAATTGGTTAGTATTTTCAACAACCCGTCTACGGCCAAGTCGGATTTAATTGCTACCGGGTAGAAATTTGTTATAAAATTCTACAGCAACGAGACACTTTCCAGTTTAGGCGAACTCCAGGACGTACATTTCTTCGTACTTTCACCAAGCAAGTTGACCTGGCAATGCTTCTATCCACAAGCGTTGCATGTGCATATAATTCAACAATGACGTACTTACAGGTAAGATTTTCTTTCGTTATTAATAATACTGTATTTTATCGGTGATAAACACAACTCAACTTTATAATTTTTTCATGTCCATGAATGGATCGACAATCCACTTTTAACTGAGGTTGGGGATTAAAAAAAAGTGGCAAAACGTAGAATACTTGTGACAATGCACTTGGCAACTGCCCCAGATGAGCTACTGGACACAAGTTTCTTGCTCAAGAACGTGTTTTTATTGCATGGGCAGGAGCTGCTACAGTGGCCCATGCAAGGGTTGTAGAGGAGGCAGACGAGTAAGATGAAACGTAGGTTGTACAGTAAAGGCAAATTATTTAGTTGTCTATCAATAATTTTCCCAGTTAGTATGCTTTTATGAATAATGGACTAAGCAGTTAAGCACATAAAATAACACTCAACAAGCTTTGGGATGTATTATATTTTTTAAGAGATGATTAAAAATTAGAACTTGTTGTATTTTGGTAAATAGGATTTGGAGTATATTGTTAAGCACACTAAATAATACATTTTTTTTTTTTAAATTTTCCGCTATATAATTTTTTTGAGTTCAAACCATGGTCTAAGAGGAAGAGGTCTTGACACTGCCTATGCTTTCCAGGAAGAGAAAGTGACCCCTTCATGTCGCCGAGGGCTAGTAGTAGTTTGGTGGAAGATTTGGCTTGTTTACATCTCGCGTTTTAACATTTTTGCAATTATTTACATAAAATAATGTTAATAAGGTAAGCTGATATAGTATATGCATGTTCCATGTCCATAAATGCATTGGCATGTGTGGAACTGTTTATAAAAGTAGTCTGAAGAAATATATTGTGTATTATTGTTTTAGTGAACATATTCGAACAAAAACTATATTTCGTGCCCTACAAAATTTTAGAATCGTTGCAATGTGCATCTACATGTAAAAGATTGAAAAATTTAAATTTATTGTTGTAAAAAAATGTGTTCCAATACAAAATTACGTTCCCATTTTTTTCTTCGATATAATACTCGCAATTCCGGTAACAACTTCACATTTTAAGCTAAGTAAAATACAAAAACAAGACAAATCTTCCACCAAGTTACTACTAGCGCTCGGCGACAAGAAGGGAGTCACATTTTATTCCTCAGTGTCAAGACCTCTACCTTCATAGACCGTGGTTCAAACGTAAGTTACAGGAAGATTTGGGCTCACAAACTTGTTGTATCCAAATGGCCCATTAAAGCGACAGTTTTGTACTTCAAAAGATTATTATCTAGTTCAGCACACTAAATAAATCACATCTACCAACTTCTAAACTGTCAATACTCATTTTAATTGTAAATATTATTTTTTGTCCGTTGGCGGTCATGCCATTCTTATTACAAAAAAAAAAAAAAAAAAAACAGGAAGCCAACATTTTTTATCTTAAAACTTTTAGCAGGTTGTTAACTACACTAAACCGAACATTTCTCCCGTTTATCATATTTCTATTATTTTTTTTAAAGATTATAAACCTGAAATGTCTGGGCTAAACACACAAGAATCTCAACAGGCCTGTAGTTCTTTGTCCCGTGGGGCGTTCTGCGGTATCCATGTCATTTTACGTGTGCAGAGAAGTATAAAGTGCAACGTTTGTTTCTATATTTGTGTTTTTGAAACCCTGTTAGTATTTTATTATATATGGCAGTCTGAGAAAGGTATTCTATACCAATTTGTAGGTATCTCTAATAAGCTTTTTAATACGTTTGAAGAAATTAAAACTGTACAAACATTATTTGAACGCCGTGTTCTTTAAGTAGATAAATACATTTAATTGCCGTTAAGAAATGTAACGAAAAAGAAACAACTAAAAATCCCCTAAGAGTGCGCGGTAGATAAACTATCACTGAAAACATCAGTTGATTTCTACGCTCTTTCGAAGCCAATATGGATAATATACTCAATGACAATCCTAGATGTTGGTATTTGCCAACTTAATGAGTAAATATTTATCCAGAATTACTAATTCGTTACGCGTGATCTCTTGCGCCGCATTTAACTGCCCCAGGTTTCAGATTGTGCCTCAGAAGTTCGTAAGACTGGAAACAATTTTGTTTAAAACGTTGGCTAAATCTATTGTCTAGGATTGCTATTGTTTAATTTTCACAAATTGCTTCCAGAAACCTGCAGTTATAGGTTAGTGCTTTTAGCGTTGAATTATGTACCACCCCTTCTCAAGCAGACACATAGCAAAGATACCGTGATTGACGACGTGGTTCGTAGTAACGTTTGAAATTACAGGGTCAGAGAAGCAACGAACAGCGTCTCATGTCAATCAATGTCAAGTGAATTGTGGAATGAGACTGTAAAAAAAGGCGTGACAGTAATTCCTCCAAATGGTAGAGCGATATTTAAAGTGGAATAAAAAAACAAAAAACTAATTGAGATGCTAAAGAAGGTTTTCCATACACGAGCGAAACAATCTAGAAGAGGTGCACGAGCTTTTGTTTTCTACTCAACTATGTTTAAAGGCTATGCCTACATTCTGTTCGAGGTTAAGTGAGCACTTTTGAAACTTGCTTTGTCTGAAATTATATATATAAAAAAATACTGTCTCAAATTTTTACTTTTGATCAAGTACTGTGCCATATATATTAATTTTAATTGTTGCGTAGGTGCTACATTTACATTAAAATTGGCAGAAAAATACAAATAAATTTAAGTATAAAAACTACACTCAAAATTGTAAACAGCGAATTGCCTCAATTTTCTAGCGATTTTTCACTGATTCAATTTCTTGTAACTGCTCCATTGAAAATCTACCAAAACCTACATATATCATCAGTATAGCAAACTTAGTGATTGAAATACAGATATTCACTTATTGATAAACTAACTGATATTTTTATCTAGTTGTACAAAACATCGCTGAATTTTACTTCATATGTAATTCGGTTCTTTCCAAATTATGCCGTAAGCTGATTAAGAAAATGAGCCAAAATTAAAAATGCTACAAAATACCTTCAGGATTCAAACAAAGATCAAGTATGTTCCTTTTGTTAAGTACATAGAACCTACAATTTCCATCTGAAACCGCCACATATATTTTTGTGCCATAACAAGTACGTAATAATACCTGAATGTATTTTGATTTGTATGCCTACTGTATACACGGCGGTGGAGAATATTATTGACACTTAAAGGGGTACAATAACTGTAAATAACACGAACCATACATTATGCAATGCCTCGAGCCACGCTTTTTCGTCATTTAGAGGAAAAAATTTGTATGCATCAAGAATAATACCTATATTAAGAGCAGAAATAAATATTTTTGGTGAGTTATTTTCGTTGGCGTCTTTATTTTGTGCGGGACCATAAGCGGCACGATGAGAATTATGTGGCGTAAAGTTAAGTAAATGTTTCTGATTTATGAATCAGGTTGTATTTTTTTTCTAATGCACGCTGCCGAGAAAAAAATTTCCTATTAAGATACAAAAACCTATGAAATATGTTCAGTAGTT
Source organism: Medauroidea extradentata (assembly GCA_003012365.1). Classification (NCBI taxonomy): domain Eukaryota; kingdom Metazoa; phylum Arthropoda; class Insecta; order Phasmatodea; family Phasmatidae; genus Medauroidea; species Medauroidea extradentata. The sequence continues at coordinate 7,951 of PNEQ01101078.1, read as the reverse complement.
TCGGGTAAAATACACACGTGGCATGCTTCAACATCTTCCATGCGCTAGGCATTGTTATTGTCTTCATGATGTGTACACGTGCAGCAGTCACTACATAAGAAGGAAGTTGTTATTTTTATGGTGAATTACTCTGTAAATGTTTTTTTTTCTCTTTACATTTGCCTGTTGCGAAACAAACAGTTTACTTTTCTTCAACGTTAATGCATAACGCAAACGTTTACAAATGTTTCATGCCTGTTGCGCCATACAACGGATGACTAACTACGTTTTTATGAAACGAAAGTGGACGCATGGATTGTCGATGAATTAAAAATAAAAAGTTCTTGTTCCAAACTGACAAAGTTAAAATTTATATAATGTCTCTGCTTGCAGAGCGGTAAAACGTAAATCGTTATATATGTGTGTGTATATATATATATATATATATATATATATATATATATATATATATATATATATATATATACAGGGTGAGGATGCTAACTATTTAAAGCTCCCCGCAGTGACACTGGGGACTCCGAGACAAGTGATTCGACATAGGACATGTAGGGTCCAAACGGACGGGAAAGGCCCGAAAATTCGCCTTCAAGTTTCCATGACGTCACATCCGTTGTGTCCGAATCAGGCGCGTACGAACGAGTATTCAAAGGAGTTCCTTCGATCCAACCTGTCTCTGTGGCTCAGTGTCTGCGTCAGAACCCTGTAAACTTGCGGTCCGAGGTTCGTGTCCCAGTATCGACAATTTGTTGTCAACGTTACTTTTTGCAATTTTAACTTACTTCAACTGTTATTTCTTTGTAACCCTTTGCTGCATAATTTATTTTATTTTGTTTTAGCTGTGTTCTACATTTTTTGTTTACAGCCCCATTAGCTTGTATTTGTTTTATGCATGTTCGATAAAGTTGTTAGCAAAGACGAGCTGTTGGCTCGGTGTGCACTTTTGCAGACAAGTTTGTATCAACTGTTCTCTATCATGAAGCTTACGGGGACATTGTTATGATATTTTAAACAAGGAATCACCGAACCGGTACAATGTCCCCGTAAGCTTCATGATAGAGAACAATTAATACAAACTTGTCCGCAAAAGTGCACACCGAGCCAACAGCTCGTCTTTGCTAACAACTTTATCGAACATGCATAAAACAAATACAAGCTAATGGGGCTGTAAACAAAAAATGTAGAACACAGCTAAAACAAAATAAAATAAATTATGCAGCAAAGGGTTACAAAGAAATAACAGTTGAAGTAAGTTAAAATTGCAAAAAGTAACGTTGACAACAAATTGTCGATACTGGGACACGAACCTCGGACCGCAAGTTTACAGGGTTCTGACGCAGACACTGAGCCACAGAGACAGGTTGGATCGAAGGAACTCCTTTGAATACTCGTTCGTACGCGCCTGATTCGGACACAACGGATGTGACGTCATGGAAACTTGAAGGCGAATTTTCGGGCCTTTCCCGTCCGTTTGGACCCTACATGTCCTATGTCGAATCACTTGTCTCGGAGTCCCCAGTGTCACTGCGGGGAGCTTTAAATAGTTAGCATCCTCACCCTGTATATATATATATATATATATATATATATATATATATATATATATATATATATATATATATACACACACATATATAACGATTTACGTTTTACCGCTCTGCAAGCAGAGACATTATATAAATTTTAACTTTGTCAGTTTGGAACAAGAACTTTTTATTTTTAATTCATCGACAATCCATGCGTCCACTTTCGTTTCATAAAAACGTAGTTAGTCATCCGTTGTATGGCGCAACAGGCATGAAACATTTGTAAACGTTTGCGTTATGCATTAACGTTGAAGAAAAGTAAACTGTTTGTTTCGCAACAGGCAAATGTAAAGAGAAAAAAAAACATTTACAGAGTAATTCACCATAAAAATAACAACTTCCTTCTTATGTAGTGACTGCTGCACGTGTACACATCATGAAGACAATAACAATGCCTAGCGCATGGAAGATGTTGAAGCATGCCACGTGTGTATTTTACCCGAAACTACTGAACATATTTCATAGGTTTTTGTATCTTAATAGGAAATTTTTTTCTCGGCAGCGTGCATTAGAAAAAAAATACAACCTGATTCATAAATCAGAAACATTTACTTAACTTTACGCCACATAATTCTCATCGTGCCGCTTATGGTCCCGCACAAAATAAAGACGCCAACGAAAATAACTCACCAAAAATATTTATTTCTGCTCTTAATATAGGTATTATTCTTGATGCATACAAATTTTTTCCTCTAAATGACGAAAAAGCGTGGCTCGAGGCATTGCATAATGTATGGTTCGTGTTATTTACAGTTATTGTACCCCTTTAAGTGTCAATAATATTCTCCACCGCCGTGTATACAGTAGGCATACAAATCAAAATACATTCAGGTATTATTACGTACTTGTTATGGCACAAAAATATATGTGGCGGTTTCAGATGGAAATTGTAGGTTCTATGTACTTAACAAAAGGAACATACTTGATCTTTGTTTGAATCCTGAAGGTATTTTGTAGCATTTTTAATTTTGGCTCATTTTCTTAATCAGCTTACGGCATAATTTGGAAAGAACCGAATTACATATGAAGTAAAATTCAGCGATGTTTTGTACAACTAGATAAAAATATCAGTTAGTTTATCAATAAGTGAATATCTGTATTTCAATCACTAAGTTTGCTATACTGATGATATATGTAGGTTTTGGTAGATTTTCAATGGAGCAGTTACAAGAAATTGAATCAGTGAAAAATCGCTAGAAAATTGAGGCAATTCGCTGTTTACAATTTTGAGTGTAGTTTTTATACTTAAATTTATTTGTATTTTTCTGCCAATTTTAATGTAAATGTAGCACCTACGCAACAATTAAAATTAATATATATGGCACAGTACTTGATCAAAAGTAAAAATTTGAGACAGTATTTTTTTATATATATAATTTCAGACAAAGCAAGTTTCAAAAGTGCTCACTTAACCTCGAACAGAATGTAGGCATAGCCTTTAAACATAGTTGAGTAGAAAACAAAAGCTCGTGCACCTCTTCTAGATTGTTTCGCTCGTGTATGGAAAACCTTCTTTAGCATCTCAATTAGTTTTTTGTTTTTTTATTCCACTTTAAATATCGCTCTACCATTTGGAGGAATTACTGTCACGCCTTTTTTTACAGTCTCATTCCACAATTCACTTGACATTGATTGACATGAGACGCTGTTCGTTGCTTCTCTGACCCTGTAATTTCAAACGTTACTACGAACCACGTCGTCAATCACGGTATCTTTGCTATGTGTCTGCTTGAGAAGGGGTGGTACATAATTCAACGCTAAAAGCACTAACCTATAACTGCAGGTTTCTGGAAGCAATTTGTGAAAATTAAACAATAGCAATCCTAGACAATAGATTTAGCCAACGTTTTAAACAAAATTGTTTCCAGTCTTACGAACTTCTGAGGCACAATCTGAAACCTGGGGCAGTTAAATGCGGCGCAAGAGATCACGCGTAACGAATTAGTAATTCTGGATAAATATTTACTCATTAAGTTGGCAAATACCAACATCTAGGATTGTCATTGAGTATATTATCCATATTGGCTTCGAAAGAGCGTAGAAATCAACTGATGTTTTCAGTGATAGTTTATCTACCGCGCACTCTTAGGGGATTTTTAGTTGTTTCTTTTTCGTTACATTTCTTAACGGCAATTAAATGTATTTATCTACTTAAAGAACACGGCGTTCAAATAATGTTTGTACAGTTTTAATTTCTTCAAACGTATTAAAAAGCTTATTAGAGATACCTACAAATTGGTATAGAATACCTTTCTCAGACTGCCATATATAATAAAATACTAACAGGGTTTCAAAAACACAAATATAGAAACAAACGTTGCACTTTATACTTCTCTGCACACGTAAAATGACATGGATACCGCAGAACGCCCCACGGGACAAAGAACTACAGGCCTGTTGAGATTCTTGTGTGTTTAGCCCAGACATTTCAGGTTTATAATCTTTAAAAAAAATAATAGAAATATGATAAACGGGAGAAATGTTCGGTTTAGTGTAGTTAACAACCTGCTAAAAGTTTTAAGATAAAAAATGTTGGCTTCCTGTTTTTTTTTTTTTTTTTTTTGTAATAAGAATGGCATGACCGCCAACGGACAAAAAATAATATTTACAATTAAAATGAGTATTGACAGTTTAGAAGTTGGTAGATGTGATTTATTTAGTGTGCTGAACTAGATAATAATCTTTTGAAGTACAAAACTGTCGCTTTAATGGGCCATTTGGATACAACAAGTTTGTGAGCCCAAATCTTCCTGTAACTTACGTTTGAACCACGGTCTATGAAGGTAGAGGTCTTGACACTGAGGAATAAAATGTGACTCCCTTCTTGTCGCCGAGCGCTAGTAGTAACTTGGTGGAAGATTTGTCTTGTTTTTGTATTTTACTTAGCTTAAAATGTGAAGTTGTTACCGGAATTGCGAGTATTATATCGAAGAAAAAAATGGGAACGTAATTTTGTATTGGAACACATTTTTTTACAACAATAAATTTAAATTTTTCAATCTTTTACATGTAGATGCACATTGCAACGATTCTAAAATTTTGTAGGGCACGAAATATAGTTTTTGTTCGAATATGTTCACTAAAACAATAATACACAATATATTTCTTCAGACTACTTTTATAAACAGTTCCACACATGCCAATGCATTTATGGACATGGAACATGCATATACTATATCAGCTTACCTTATTAACATTATTTTATGTAAATAATTGCAAAAATGTTAAAACGCGAGATGTAAACAAGCCAAATCTTCCACCAAACTACTACTAGCCCTCGGCGACATGAAGGGGTCACTTTCTCTTCCTGGAAAGCATAGGCAGTGTCAAGACCTCTTCCTCTTAGACCATGGTTTGAACTCAAAAAAATTATATAGCGGAAAATTTAAAAAAAAAAAATGTATTATTTAGTGTGCTTAACAATATACTCCAAATCCTATTTACCAAAATACAACAAGTTCTAATTTTTAATCATCTCTTAAAAAATATAATACATCCCAAAGCTTGTTGAGTGTTATTTTATGTGCTTAACTGCTTAGTCCATTATTCATAAAAGCATACTAACTGGGAAAATTATTGATAGACAACTAAATAATTTGCCTTTACTGTACAACCTACGTTTCATCTTACTCGTCTGCCTCCTCTACAACCCTTGCATGGGCCACTGTAGCAGCTCCTGCCCATGCAATAAAAACACGTTCTTGAGCAAGAAACTTGTGTCCAGTAGCTCATCTGGGGCAGTTGCCAAGTGCATTGTCACAAGTATTCTACGTTTTGCCACTTTTTTTTAATCCCCAACCTCAGTTAAAAGTGGATTGTCGATCCATTCATGGACATGAAAAAATTATAAAGTTGAGTTGTGTTTATCACCGATAAAATACAGTATTATTAATAACGAAAGAAAATCTTACCTGTAAGTACGTCATTGTTGAATTATATGCACATGCAACGCTTGTGGATAGAAGCATTGCCAGGTCAACTTGCTTGGTGAAAGTACGAAGAAATGTACGTCCTGGAGTTCGCCTAAACTGGAAAGTGTCTCGTTGCTGTAGAATTTTATAACAAATTTCTACCCGGTAGCAATTAAATCCGACTTGGCCGTAGACGGGTTGTTGAAAATACTAACCAATTATCGAATTTTGCGACTTTCTAGGAGCATGTAGCCTTTTTTTTTTTCTTGTCCTTTCCAAAGAGAGCCAATGTAGCGATGTAGTGTCTCGTCCTGTTACGGCGTGGACAAACAATAGGCTGTCTTTTATTGGACCCAACTGTTTCTGAATGCATTCTATTTGAACAGTTTACTCTTGGGCCCAGGACTGACAACAATATTTATGCTGCCCTTTTTGGTTCCGTTCAGTAAAACAGCAATGATGTCGTCAAGCGTGTGATGCGCCTAGATTTGTTCTGTATTGCTATAAAGTTTATTATTATTAAGTGTTATTTATGGATATCTCTATCTTTATATATATATATATATAAATCAATTGCTGTTCGTTTGTCTCGCTAAAACTCGAGAACGGCTGGGCCGATTTAGCTGATTTTGGTTTTGAAATGTTTGTCGTAGTCCAGGGAAGGTTTAAACTGTGAGAAAATATGGAAAAATTGTGAGGAAGATTGTAAAAAAAATTATTTTAATATTTTGATGGTTGTCATTGTTGGTTTGTTGCTTCGTATTTATATAAATCTGTGGTGCGTTCAGAAATTTTTATTGTTGTCGTTGTTTGGATTGTAAATAAAAAAAACTTTATTATGCTATTTTACACATACACAATATCTGTTTTGTTGGAATGAAAAAAAAGTTGGTTGTTGAATGTTTATATTTCAGTTGTCTGTCGAACGTCAGACGAAAGGTTATAAAGTTAATGACGTTAGGATAGGTGATACGAAGTTCACAGGGTTATCTATATTTAGGGATAAATGATTTAGGCAGTTGTGGATAAACGGGCATTTTTCTCTACTTGAACTGCAGGTACTCGGGATAAAAAAATGGTTATAATGTTTTATAATAATTATTAATAATTAATTACTGAATATGAATACATTACTTTAAATGGAGGAATATGTGTGTGTGTTTTCCGGAATCTAGCCGGCTATGTCGTTTGTCAGAACCTGCCCTCCTATACCTGAACCGGAGTGGTATGCCAGGATAAACATACAGATAGAACATTAACACATCCAAAAGTTATGATTTTGTTGTCTTCCTCAATGATACGTCATCGAAGATGTTGATAACTCGCACCTCGAGTTGGCCTATTGCATAATATCTCCACAATTGTGGCTAATGATCCATGCTGATCCCATGGAAAGTTGGCGAGTGTTGGCTGGAACGCCTACCCTCGAATTAATATCGTTGAAATAACAACTGACAATGAAAAAAAATTTTTTTAACTTCACATCGGATAAACTGCGGCCAGTGATTGCCTCCACTACATCACTACATATTTGTAAACAATGACTACACCACTGAACTGATACGGATAACACGATATTTCCAGAAACCGCGCAATGGGATCGACATAGCAAAGACAACTGATCCGTACGCGTGTTTCTGGGTGGAAAGTGTTGCCAACTTGATGGTTTTCCTAACATTTAGGGAGTTCGGCCGTTTAACTACTAGAGCACTTGCCTCCCGCCAATATCGGCGCCAGGATTATTGAACTTAGGACTTTTAGTATGTTCTTAAGCAATCTTAATATTTTTTTACCAATTTTCAGCTTTATACAGTTTTTAACATGTAAACTACGGGAAAATTTGGGATTATGAACTTGTTGCACCCAAGTACCCCCTTAAAACGGCAGTTTTGTACATCAATCGTTTATTAAGTAGTTTAACACATGAAATAAAACATGTCTACCTACTTCTGAGCTGTCATTATTTATTTATTTATGTAAAAAATAAAAAATTTGTCTTTTGTTGGTTGTGCATTTATTACACCAAAAAATAAATAAATACGACCTTCTTCGTCTTAGTATTTTTAGTTTGTTATTAAGTACACTATATAGAATATTTCCACCAATTTTTAATTTACGTTACTTTCTTGTGATTTTGGAAAAGTTTTCGCTTAAATGACTGGGCTAGCATAGGTGATACAACATTGCATACGCCGCTTAGTGACGCTCATAGCGGTCTTTCGACTTCGTGTCTCACACAAACGCAACCTATCTAGAGGTCACGGTCGTAGAAGAACAGGTCTGGACACTCGCCTATCTAACAATGTATTTTGCTTGACCCCCTTGTTGTTTGGCTGTAGTTCGTCAAGTTACCGAGAATGCCGTACTTTTTGGCGCTGTTTTCCGGGCGGTCGGACTCAAACTCCGTCCACTTTTTTCCATTGTTAAATTTATAAAGTAAATAAAGATTGCTGGAGC